>MU271655.1:0-34918 GCA_021432655.1 Atractiella rhizophila
CTCCTTTCAGAACAAGCAACCAAGTTTCCTAAACCGACCACAGCCCGTTTCCGGATCGCGCCACGGGGCGACTTGAGCACTTTGGTGAGCGCAGCAAGAGCTGACTTTTGGAGGGGAACATTGGCACGGATGGAGGAGTCGAATCGGAGGAGGATGTCACTGAGAAGCTCTGTCGAGGCGATCAACTGTTCGGGAGGAGTGCTGGCCTGCACTTAAGCAGTTAGTTTGTAGACTGGAGAACGAGGGAGAAATACGAACGGATGACAGCTGATTGATCAGTTGAGGCGTTAATTTGCCTGTGATTTGTGGCGCCAGTTTAGAAGAGAATGTAATCTCGTTCGTCACCGTCTTGAGTGCTGTATTTCACATGGGCCTTCGTCAGAAGGTAGCAGATGGAAGTAAAGGAACCGACCCAAAGAAGAGATGTCGCGTAACGCCTCATCGTCTGTATTGCTGAAGGCTGTCAGGCGATCGATGATGATTGCCATCCTAGATTCTTGCACCTTCTTCACAAGGACACCCAATCTATCAGCACAACAAGTCGTGAGCTCATTCAATCCAATCCGAATCCCAGCCCAGTTGGTTCATGGCCACATGAATCGAAGAAGACGCACGTTTGTACCGCTTTGTTCTTCACCTCCGCATTCGTATCTTTCATTAACTCCAACACACCCTCCACCGTCTGACCTTCAGTGTTATCGTCGATCGAGAAACCTTCGCGCTCGCATTCGACGATCAGGTCGTTGAGAGCCATGAAGCGAAAGTCTTGGTCCGGGTTCTTCATCTATGTCACCGTCCCAAGACATGATCAGGGCCACTCTCTCAGGATAGACTGGAGACGGAAAGAGATGGACCTTGATGAGCAACTGCCCAACCTGCGCGTCAGTTGTCAGAAATCAGCCTGCTTTTTCAGGATGATACTGAAGTACGCACCTGGTAAGAGTTGCGCGACATAGTGAGTACTTTCTAGCCAGAGGTAAGCTGCTTTCTTCGTAGTCGAGCGACGCGATTTGACTGTTGCGGCTGATCGATGTGAAGCGAACGGGAACGTGAATGACGACCGTACGGACAGCTACAATCGAAGTGTCGGATATGGGCAACTAGCAGCCTTTACCAACCCCCAAATAACAACCAAGTCAACAAGTCCAAACGGTCTGCTAACTTACTCAAATTCTTTCCTTGTAGACCATTTCCAGATACAAGTCATTCGGCTGCCATTCCTACACATCTCCGTTTGGTGTTCATGTGTCCATTGAAGTTGATCGACTTTTGACGAGGCTGGTGAAGACGACTGCAAGACATGTCTGGTCGTTTTGGAGACACAGGAGCAACCCATATATCTTTGAGTGTTTGCTTGGATAAGTGTCACAACAAAGAGAGCTCTCTGTCCTGATAATTTTGAACTTCTATCGTCTAATGATACTAGAATGTAAAGAGGAAGACCACTTCTTGATTTGCATATATGATCCTACTCTATGGCGGCCGTTGGAGGTTATTCTATCATACTAAACGTGACGTTTCAGCGTCACAAAAACTGAAGGAAGGATGCAGAGTTTGGCGGGATACCCAATCGGAGGGGACACCGTGCAGATGTAGAGCTTGAAGACCGGAAAAAATAGCCTCAGCCTCTTATTCATGTGTGACGCCATGGGGCCATGGTGGAAATACTATTTACTATGCGGATGTCTGAAAAAACAAGGCAAAAGTGCTCATAGAATAGAGCCATTCACACTGCCTGTTATGGTCAAAGCGCAGAATGTCTGTCATGTACACCTAGCGATAACAGCATTTTTCGTTGAAAGTTAGAAGATGGACCTTCGAGGAGAATATTTTACGGGAAGATTGAAACGAAGGACATTATATTGTATTAGCTAGAAAAAAATCACCCATGTACGAAACCTATACAAATCATCAGAACATGGACGAAGCCAACGTACCATCCGCAACGAAAATGAACCAAAGAACAAACAAATGCACAACCAAGTGTTCGGCACACCACCCAACCATCAATGCATCAGACCTCCGAGTCACGCTCTGCCATTAGTTTTTCGGCACGAGCCTCGTCCACCTGCTTCCTCCCTACACTCTTCTCGATCCATCGCATCCTCGCGTAGATAATACCTTTACAGATTGTGAGAAGCAGGGCAGCTATGTATGCGCTTTCATCAACATGGGAGCTGAGGACGAGAGGGAAAGGCGAGAAAAGGAGTGGCAGGGAACTCACACGCTGCTGCGATACCGACTATGTATCCTGCTAGTTCACCTGCTCCATTATCGGGATTGAGGAAGTTGTACACTGTTCGTAATACCATACTTAAGTTTAGAATCCGTAAACGGATGGAATGCATACCGTAGAACCCTTGTGTTTCATGGGTTATATATGCCACTCCTATCATCGAATCGCATGTGAATTTCTGTTCGCATGCTCAAGGGAAAAAGAGACCTAGATACCCAGCCAGCATCACGATGAGGAAAGGGATGTGTAGCCACTCTGGTTGTGGTGTACGAGTGAAGATGACCTCGAAGGCTGCCTGAACTGAGTTGAGGATGTGGAGGGAGACGTTGGACCAAGCTGTATCACAAACACTTCATCAGCTTTCTCATCAAATAGAGAAGAGGTAAACAGAGATACCGTTAAAGGGACTATCAAAGGAGTTGTCGGAGAGTATGGCCCAGTAGACTATGGTTACGAGGAAGCCTGCATCGTCACAATCTTAATTCAATCTCTGCTCATAGCAGGGACAGCATAAGATAGACGGACCATATATCGGTATAGTGCTCCAAAGGAGGGCATGCAAGAACTGCAGTATCCTTGGCCAGCGTTGCAAAGGGTATCTGTTCCGAGGAACAATTGCAGCGCCGTTATCTGGTAACTGCTTTTCATGAACTTCTTCATCATGTGTTCGTCTGAGAGCGAGATTGCGGCGGTAAAAATACGTCTGAACGGCGGCCGCGAAGAAGTAAGCGCATTGGCCGATGTAGCAGAGATGAGTGAAGTAACTGAAAAATCTGTTTCCGTTACGGGAAGTCAGTAAGGTCAATTCAACGTCGTGGAATTGAGAAATCGACATCAGGAGTGTAAGCTTTTGATTCTGAAAACGAGGAGGGAAGTTGTGGTCTCCTCTCCTCTGAGTGCCTTTGCTGAAGAACCATAGAGTATTCTGTCTACGGTAAATCCTTGAAAAGCACATAGTGATCCACTTTGGCAAGGATGCCGCCAATGGCACTGTGTCCCACAGTAACGTATTAGTACCACAGGAGGGTAACTTCAAACCAAGGACGGGTATCCCAGAGCCAACTCTTCTCTTTAAGAGCAACATGTATGGAATATGTGTCCAAAAACAAAGCTCCTGAAAACACAACAGCGCTGCACGCGAAGATTGTACGCATAAGCTGAGTTCAAAACGTACGAATCGATATCGTGATCCCTAACAGAGTCCCAAACGACTCTAAAAACCAACGTCGTCAAGGTGTAAACTGCGATTGACCCGCGTATGAGGAGGAGGACTCCAGGAGAGAATGCCCAGGAGGTGACATAGCGGCAGGAGGGGTCAAACGGTGCTGGAGCTCCAAGCAGATTCCACAGTTTGTCGCTCGTCATGTCTCCTTGGCCTGGAGGGAGAGCTGAGACGCTTTGGCGAAGTAGTCTAGTTCAACCACAGCAAGAGAGGTGGAGGTGAACGCGGTCGATGCTACACTCTGCGCAGGGACTCAGGACGGCAAGGCAGGAAGGGAGTGATACTGTCGTCAAAGGGGAGAAAAAGATTGGGGGGGAGCTGCAGACTTGGTCGTCCGACAAAAAAGGAGTTCATGTTGGAACTTGGGAATCACGAGCTTTGTGAAAGTTTGTTTATTCTTGTCGCGCAGTCTTGTGGGTGCCCAAGGTGCCCAAACGACGGGTCGATGGAACCAAGCACAAACCACCAGCCAAAGAAAGATAGAAAACATTTAAAAGCATGAAAGCTTTCCTCTAACAAGATTTGACAATTTTGTGTACACTTATGCCGTGAAAAGCGTCGCAACGTACATGATTGGTAGGACTCTGAGACTCTAAATGGCATGCAGTGTGATCGCACATTCAAGTTTCTTCCAAGTCCCTCAATTTCTCAACCAATAGCAGGGTAACATGGATACTGGGATATTCAAAGCGTTCGGGAGGTTGCTGAACATCCGAGTTTCTTGTTTAACCGCGGCATCCTGCAAAGAAGCCACTTCCTCCTCTTCGTTTTCGGGTAGTATTGCATCTCATTCACGATTCCCTTCACTTGTTTGATGTGACATCTACCACTTACTCTTCCATTTCATTGATATGATTAAACTAAACTCTGCACAATCGCAAGGGAATGTTTCTCCCATGCGACTGACACTGTCGCTGTCCAGATCACCTAAACCCAACGGCAAGGGCTCGGAGCTCTGCCTTTATCTCGCACACACAAAGTATCATGAGTATATCTATTTCATCGACTGAAATATGGGTAGGAGAGAGGGGAGGTTATAACTTGGGCAACCTAGAGTTCAACATTCAACAGTGAAGTTTGAATGAGGGACTACCATTGCAGCGAAGGTGACGTCTTTTTCGATGTTGAGATTACAGGTTCCTAACCTTTCAAAGGTAATGTGACTTGGGGTGCAAGAATGTTGAGGAATTTACAATCTGCTTACGTATGAAATGCGTTTGTACTCTCACTGGGCAGACGCTTTCCTGAATGTCTATGGCAACCAGACCAGTTTTAGTATTCAATATTGGATATTGGATATTCACGAGCCAAATATTCATAAAGCAATGCTTCCGCAAAAAAACACCCGCCACTCAGGCTTATTGGTAGAAAGACGAGTCGGATACTCAGTCAGGCTCGTCTCAAAGTTCCTGTAGCTTACAGTTCACTTCGAGTCACCTCCTCGCGAAACTGACGCGTTTCTCTCGTCTCTTTTCGTATTTTGATGATATTGACGGCACAGAGCAAACCCTGTTGCTGAGATCGCGGAAAGAAAAAAAAAACCAATAGTTGTGAAGTGGACGGGATGCTTATGCCAGTACATTGCTTGACAGATGACGACCTAACATGCTCCGAGTCTATGAAAATGGTGGAAGGGGTTGTTGTAACCCCCACTACTACCAAATACAGGAAGTGCAGAGAAAAGTTTGTCCAGTATGGTTACTACGGTTAAACGGGAAAGCTCTGCAGTCGTTCGCTGTGGGATGAAAGGTACCCATATTACTGGCAACCAGAGGACTCAAAATAATTCTCAATGGTAATTATGATGTTGTCATAATGGGACTCGGATCTGGTATCTCTGAGATCTTGTACCTATTGATGGAATCAAAATGCGCATTATGACTATGAATATTTAGTGTAATTGCTCATATTAAGATGAAATCTCATGAGGTTGGACAACGTCTACGCGAGATCGCTCGCAAGCGTCGCTGGAGATCCTTTACACTCACACTCACGCTGGCATCGGTGACACTCAGTAACCAGTTGTTGCGAGCGAAGAATAACGAGGGTAATGGACGCACAAAGACTCACTGCTGTGCCTAGGTTGGACTTTCGACTAAAAGGTCTCTATATTACACATCCTCAACGCCTCAACTGTTGCTCATCCATGCACTCAAAATGAACCAAGTGCCGCCTTTTCCGACCGCCACGCCGAGTTCACTTCGCTCCATTGTGTTGAGTGTTGAAACGATCCATCAGTGCCTCACAATTCTTTCTCACCTCACACATCCCAATGTCGCACTCTGGCCCTGCCCTCCTGCACAAGAAGCAGCGACCCCGTTCCTCCTCCTTCTCCACCCCCACATCCTCGTCCAGCAACCTCTCCACCCTCCCCTCCTCCGCCTCCACCCTCTCCTCCATCTCCAACGCATCCCTCGCCTCCACCACCACCGCACGCTCAGGCTCAGCTCTCGGATTTAGGAGGGAACGTACGGGGACGGGCGGAGGACTCGCTTCGTTGGTCGCTGCTGAAGCTGGACTCACCGGAGGTGGTTTGGCGGGATTGGGTGGACTGGGGATGGCGCAGGGAAGTAGAGAGGCTTTGGGGAGGGAAGGCGCTTGGGTTGAGGTTGGGAGAGGTGTTGGACCGCTTTTGTATGTTTTTCCTGCATGTTGATCGGAAGAAATTGGTGCCGTTCGTTTTGTTCTGCTCTCTTTTGATGTTCAAGTTATTTCACTCTGACTGTGCTTTGTTGAATTGTCTGGAAGAGAAATTTCAACTTGCGCTCATCGGTTCGTTGCCGAATGAAGAGTTTAATGTTATGGTGAAATAGTCATGGATGGATGAATGCACCTGGAAGTAGGAGGAGGTTGAGGAGTTACACACAGCAGAAGCAGTATTTCATTGCCTTTCGTCTACGACGGCCAGTAACAGCTGAACTCTTCCACGCATCTCGCTTTCACGTCCGATCGTCCAACACCATCTAATTTTTACGTGTCTGTGTGCGTTGAGATTTACGTAGTTTATTGACTTCTTCGCCAGCCTCGCATCGCATGAGTGACTGCTGATGTTGCGTATGTCCATGCGCTCTTTCACCTCTACTTTAATGCTCGTTAGCAATGTCCCTCATAGCGCAGCCGCTACTAGAGGAACTAAAACCTGGCCGAGAGACAGAGCCCCCTTCATTCACACACATATCTTACTTCCGACGCGGCCTTACCGTTACAAGTTGACAGCACGGCGCCATAAATTTACTTTGCGTCCTTCAGCGGACAATATGTTGTTTCAATACATGTGGCCTTTAGGGATGTTTTAGAGATCTTGTTGATGTTCTAGTGGACACCACGATGGACACTAGGGGTCGCATGGCACAGCTTCAGCTGATGTCAATTGTGACTGTCTTCCGATCGGGGAGTCTTCTTCCGCTCTGCTTCAGTCCGTTGAACTAGAATGATTTCCTGCAGATAGGAAGAGACGAAATACATCACAGCTTCTGCAGTCGAAGGCTGAAAGCCCTCTTGCGTGAGCATCCTGATTGTTCCTTCGTGGTGATCACTGTTCTTTCTTCCATACCGATGACGATGAGCTGCGATCTCTGCGTTCGCGCTATCGGTTCGAATCGGTGGACAGTGTATAATCTCCTAAGAGTTGAGTGATGATCAATATGAGATTGAACCCCTTGAACCCCGTAGCTTGGAAGGAACGAAGATAGTGATTCTTTTATTAAAAAACGGTTCGATTGTTACATCTGTCATGCAAACAATTCCTATATCGCCTCATTCCGAACAGGTTTAAGTTGAAGCTGTGAGAAGTGCAGAGCCTGGAGAAGCGGAAGGCTGATGTCTTTTTTCGCAACCCTTAGTTCGCACGGCCACGTCGGACGTGCAATGATTTGGTTCGGGGTCTACGTCGATTCTCTCCGACCTTTCTGGCCTCACTGCTTACAATGCTGCATTAGCAGATGCGGGAAATTTTCACCGTAACTGAGATCTTGATATTGCGAAGGAGATAGATGATTGACCTGGCCCGAAGCCATCTCAGGTGTTGCCCATCATCTAGCCTGATGGCTTCTAAACCTGGAGTAGTCTTCTGACCATTATTTTGTACACGAAGCTGGTCTGAACCCCAAGCGAAGATGCAGCCACATGCAATTGGCTATCAGTATTCAGCCTTTGGCTGTTCTATGTCATGCTGCAGTTGAGTATTCTAACGCAAGTCTGGGTAACAGTAAAGACGGAGGATTGAAAGGCAATGTTGAAGATTTGAACGAGCAAGTGAGGTCAGTCAATGCCCTGTAGAGCTTTCAGTCCACTGAGCACTTTCACCCAGCCAGCACATCCGCCGACTCATGAGCGCTACACCGACACGAACTCTGCCACAAGTCCTTTCGCTCCTCAGCGCTGACGTCTTCAACCTCCTATCCCAGAACTGCGCCAAAATTCTACAACCAAAGCTCGTCTTTCCCGATACCCCAGAAGGCAACGAACGGCTACTTCAACGTCTCACTGAAGTGTGGTCTTTCTACTGGGGCAGCGTCCTGCCATACGTCGAAGGCGTCTTCCTTCCATGCCGGACGGATGAGCGAATTCAACGCGCGCTGTCACGTTTGGTGCAGCAAAGTCAGAGCGTCACCAACCCTGCGGCAGCACAAACTGCCGCTGTGGAACTCGAAAAGGCAAACGCGGCCATGGTGGACGCTCGAAAACTGGCATTGATGGCTTTTCGGGACCAAATAATCGTGCCAATGATTCAGCGTTTGACAAACCTTTTTTCTCAAATCTACGACAGTCGTCCGGGGTCCACTAGGGAGAGCGTCCATTCGAATGGCAACTCCACTCTTCGTGGTTTCGCCATGAGTAATGCTTCGTCGACGAACAAGTCTCCCCTGTCTTCCTCTTCTACCCTTCAACCATCAGATACCACTTCCTTGTCATCTAAGTCTTCGTCATCGAACCAACTTGGTGCTGGACCCCAGACATCCGCCGCTCAAGCAGCTCCCGCGAAACGACTTCAAATGGTCTCCATTCTATCGAGCGTTATGACAGATGACGATGCTCAAGAGAGCATGGAGGGTCTCCTCAAATGTATGCGAAGATGGAACAATAGTGAAAGCCCAAGTCGGCGAGGGAGCATGATACCCCCTACATCAAACGGGGACGTGAATGGTGGTTCGAACTTCCTCGGTGGGAAAGGAAGAGGTGAAAGTTGGGAGAGCAGAGGAGGGTATTACACCGCTCGAGCCGCGAGTAGGCGAGGGGAATGGCCGAGGAGAAGAGCCGGAAGGGAACAAGCCGCTTCACCCACGTCGATGTCTCCCGAGAGTTCGTTGATCGTCGCAAGTCCTGAAGAGGAAATAACGCAAGAAGAGCTTATCCCGTCCCCACGCGTGGAAGCTAAAGAACTCGTCTCGGCTCAGGACTCAAATGATCAGGAGGAAGAGGAACTCAAAGATGTTGTGCCCGAACAGACAGCCCCGGTCAGGAAAGGACGGGAGCGCTCAAACACCATGTCACGACGTTGGCGGTCAGACTCAAATGCACAACGGATGTCGTATTTTGCTGAACTGGCGGGGCTTCAGACTGACCAACCGATGCCACCAAAGGAGCTGGAGACACCAGTCCAAGGAAGCAGGCGGCTAGGAGCGTCTCCACGATTGCAGGCAGTGGATAACGTCAGTTTGCGCACGAAAGGCAGTGGTGCTTCCACACCAACATTGGGAGCGTCTGAAATCAATTTACCACCTGTGGATAAGCTAGAGAGCTTGAAGGAGAAGAGAAGGAGAGGTCTTGCTGGTCTTCCAGCATCACTCGATATCGGAGAGGCTCAGAAGAAGGAACGAAGGAATGGTTTTGTGGAAGTGAAGGATATGGTGTAGTTTATTCTTCTGCAATATGTTGTAGCACTTCTGAACCTGGTTGTCCTTGTGGTTTGCTTGCGTTGGGACCCTTTCGATGTAGGGTTGCAGAAGGACACCCTTTCTGTTTAAAGGTTTGTCACCTGACATGGCTGAACGCGTCCATCAAGATCCAACCTGACTTTGACGACCAATTCTCATCAACCCATCGACCACTTCCACACCATCAGCTATTGGGCTGGAACTGTCTTGCGTCTTCAGCAGATCCCCGATCGATTTTCTGTCTCTTCCCCCTAAGGCACCGCAAAGTGGCACTGAAGGTGGAGATCGCCTGAAATCACAGCAGCGTGAGGCAAGCGTGGGTGGAAGACAAGCTAGGATGACACATTAAGAGCGGGGACTGGGAAGAACACCATGAAAGGATGGAAAACGGGGACAAATTCGATGTTTGACGAAGTAAGTCTTCCAAAGTTCTCGAACGGTGGTTCGCAGGGCTCGCGCGTTCTGTTTTGTTATCTTTATCTCACGCGCATTCGACGCGCTTCTGAATTTCCCCTCTTCCTATGTTGTCCTCTGCTTACTCTTTCAGCACTCTTTGAGGCTACAAAGAGCCAGCCGTACAGAGGGAAATCCATTATTATGGTGCAGAAAGCGCTAGTATCTTCTTTCTCACCTCTTCAGGTTCCGTTTGAGAAAAACAAAGAGGGCAATGGCTTTGCAATGACCTGAGACCCTTCCATTAAGTCTATAACCTGGGACCTCAGATTGTCAAGGAGAAGGGCAAATAATTTCAAGAGTGCCAGGAGCTATCTCAGCTATACTGTCACTGTTTTTCTTGAGGGGATTCGCGGACGGATTCTAGCACAATGGTATTTCGTGCCTTCCACTTTTTTTTCCAGGTCCTGAAAGCAAGACAATGCTCCTCGTCAAGTGTGGGAAGCGGGTGAGAATTTGCCTCCGTTGATTTGGGTCTCTTCTCGACGCTGTCCAATCTCACCGAAGTGGAAGCGGTTCTAATGTCAATTGACTTGTCTGCAAATTTGGAATGAAAGTCATAGATTGAATGCCTTCGAGCATTTCGATACAGATCAATGAATTGCGGGTCTCGAAGTTCTGTTTTCTGACACTTTGGGCGCGATTGCAATGATAATCACATCCAAAGTTTAATCTCGATGAACGAACCTGTTGCACAGGTCATTCAGCTTTGTGCATCCGCGTCCTGGCCTGTTCTGAAGTGCGGTAGCCATGGATGCTGAGACGTCCCACTTCCATAATGGGAACAGCAATCCCTCTCCTGATTGATAGCATGATTCCGGTGGTATCCTCAGTCCCACAACCCCAGCGAGTGTGAAAGTCACCGGGTACCCCAACCAAAGGCTTACGTTCGGACAAAGGGTCGCAGCCGAAGTGGGGCGATGTCAAACTGTCAAACTGATCGATTTGATCTCAAATGCTTCCAACGCATATCATTTGTTTTGAACTTCTTCTGGTCTGATGTTCGAGAATGATGAACAAATCCACTCCTTTGGGATTATCCTCCCCAAAGTTAAGAAAGGAGTTTCCAAGGAATTCGAACAATCAGAATTCGTTTCAGGACGTTTCATCTCAGCTTTTGGCTCTGGAGATGAGTTTCAAGTGATCGCCACTGGTTCGGACAAAGCTTGTAACCTCCGTCATTTTCTCATGTTCAAATACGTGCCTTTTGACCTTAACTTCGATCCTGCGGCCGTACCCAGCGTAAGGTCAAGAGGGGCGTCTGTCTAAGTCACGCAACTCTGGCTCGATCCCTTGCTGGAGTAGCTTTCGCCGCTGACCTCGTTCGTTGGTCTCGATGGTTTCGCTGGTTCCATCTCGATCACCTCAGTTTAAAGTCAATTAATGTCGCCAATTCGGAGATCTCATTTTCTTCTTTTTTTGTTATAAGAAGTCTTCAACCCCATTGAAGACAGACCAAGCGTCGCCTTTGTGTTGTCTCCTCGATTCAAGCCGTGAGCGTGCCGTCATCAACGCCGTTCATATTGAATCCTTTAGGATTCACAAAGTGCTATCTGAACCCAATTCCGTCCTATTGGATCATTCACATTTCCAGCATAAATAGTATTCCCTCCCTTCGCAGCATCTTGGACGGCGAGGTCTGTGCATGCGTATCAATAGTCATTGACTTATTTCAAGATAGACTTCTTTTCTTCTAATTCGGCCACCAGTATGTCCACCACAACAGATTCAACATGGCTTGCTTCAGGACTAGCAGCTGCAGGCGCGTTACCTTCCTTCCCTGTGGATGTAATCTGACTGATCACTACAGCTCCTCCCGCTGGTGATAGCTCCCCTGAAGAGGAGGCGACGACCGATATTCGTCCAGCTGAAGACGGCGAGGGTGACACCAAAGACCTACTCCACCAAGAGCTCCATGCTGATGGCCAACCACGTCGACCCATGAATGCTTTTATGGTTCGTCTGTTCAACTACTCCTTATGATCCATTTTGACACACCATGATAGATTTTTGCACGACATCGACGACCTACCATCCAGAAACGAGAGCCCGGACTGAAGACGGGTGAGATTAGCAAACGTTTGAGCGCAGAATGGAAGAGTATGACGGATGTACGTCCTCCCTCTCGATCTGATTCCTCAACTGATTGTTCAACAGACCGATAAACGCTTTTACCTCGAGCAAGCGAAGCGCCTCAAAGATAATTTCCACGAGAAGTATCCCGACTACGTCTACCGACGCAAAGCAGGCAAGCCTAAGAGGAAGAGGGGTGGAAGTCAAGGAGATCCTTCGAGCCCTGAAACCGGCAATGCCCCTGATGGCGATCTCTCTCCCGTCTTGGGTCCCAAGCATGATCAGCGATCCGATATGTCAAATCTCCTCCAACCGGCCTCTGGCTATCACAATCCCATCACTTCCTACAATACGGGGGACGCTCTGCGGTCTGGACTCAACTCAGCACCGTACCGCTCTTACGCATACCCATATCCGTCCTGGTCATCAGGTGCTCCTACCGCCTATGGCTCAGGTTACCGTCCGAACGCCTACTCGAGTTCGACGATGTCGCCGTTCTCCACCCAATCTACTACATCAGGATCCTCATTCCCATCCATGGAGTCGCACTCGCTCGGTGCAAGTCCAGCCAGTTCGACCTACCATGCTGGGTTCTCGACCTCGCCTTCAGTGGGATACGGCAGTGGTTCCCACCAAAACACTTCAGGTTCCGGAGGATATAATACACAGCCTCCTACCACCACTGCCGCATATCCAACTTCTCAGTATTATCCAACTTATCCTTACGGCACCGGCACGGGCTCTTCGTATCCATCAAATTATCAACCATCTGCAGGTCCTCAGTCGTCGAACCAACCGCAATACAGGAGCTCTTACGGTTCGTCATCCAGCTTCTCATCCAACTATCCCCCTTCTCGTCAACCTGCAACGGACAAGAAAGAAAAAGAGACAAAACCGAATTGAGGTCGCTCTTCGAACCGAGCGACTTGTGGAAGTCTCAAATGCCATAGTATCAGTGCCTTTACTTATCCTCTACCCTTGTCTCGTCTCTTCAATCGTGCTTCGCTTTGCTTCCTTTGGGTATTAAGTGGTCAGTGGTTCATGTTCAATTTGCGTGTCAGTGCAAGTGGTAGCGCAGCTGTCTATCAAATTAAGTCATGTCTTCCGTCTCAGTTCTCAACAATGGCTTGTTGTATCGGTCTCAATGATTTGAAAATTATGCAGTACTGTGGAATGAATCTTAGGCGTACAAAATGGTTCCAAACTGCATTTCACGAGGGTAAAGGTATCGAAACCGTAAAGAAATCACGAGTAGTGATAGCCTCACCACCTCCCCATGCAACGCTCGCTTGTCTAGCAATTTCCTTTGAAATGTCGTCATCCTCCTCTTCGCTATCCAGTTTGTACCTCGGAGAAAGATGGTTCAACAGCAGCATTTTGGCGTCGATAGCTTTCGCCAGAGCACCAGCAACCTCTGGAGTCGAATGTCCGTGATCCTTAGCCTTCTTCCTGACCTCCTCCGCATTGGTATCGACGTCCAAACGGGGTATGTAGGCATTAGTGCACTCGTGCACGAGGACAGAACTGTCATGAGCGATAGACACGATGTTGTTCGCATCGAACGTATCTCCCAAGATCGTCAGCTTGCGTCCAGGTCTATCTAGCGCAGGTGGTTGAAGCACGGTGCCGTCTGGGAGTTCTATCGGTATGCGATCCCTTTGAAGTTGACCTAGCAGGATGAGAGGGTTTTTGATCCCCTTCTGCTCCAACAAGGCAGTCCTGTTCCTCTCAAGTACAGGCTTGAGGGAGTCAATATCGAATTTTTGACGACGCGGTGCTTCTTTCACCACATATCCAACGCAAGGAACTAGCATTGCTATGTCAGCGGTAGTTGGCGAGAGGGGGAGGAAGAATCGATTACCACGGTGTAAAATTGTGCCAGCATCAACGGACAAAGTCTCATCGATACAAATGTCACGCCAAATCCGTCCATCAGGATCGGAACACTCGATATTCTCTCCTCTGACCTCATTATACACCAGGCTATCAGGATGACCCAGCGCCTCCAGTTCACCCGCTCGAAAGTTCTTGTGTCGAACATGCCTCGAATGTAGCTCATTCACCTGGAATCGACATTCCGGAAAATTCCAAGTGAGGCGGAAAGTGAGTCGAAGAAGCGCTCGTAAGCCTGGAAGACCGTATATTTGCACAGTTGGGACTTCCCCATCAGCGTTCTCGGGTTTTGGAATCGAGAGGAGGAGCGGTGCCTTCATATGAAAGCCTGAGCTTGAATGAACTTCGAGAACCTAGCTGGAGGGGACTTACCAGTCCTAAGACGTGATCACCTGGACGTTATTGTCAGCAAATGATGGCGAGCTTTCATACAGGAGCTCTGGAGGAAAAGAGACGTGCTCTTCACATTTCTAACCTGATACGGAATTATTTCCAGTTCAAAGGGAGAGAGCACAAGACATTGATAAGGATTCCAATCCTTCAAATAGATTTCTTAACCCGTCTGTTGAGCGAATGGCGAGAGAGAACAGAGAAATAGCAGATTCAAAGGAAGCATAGAAAGCGTGTTTCCTCTGATCGAGGTTAATAAACTATTACTTCCTGCTCAAGATGGACAAAGAGTGTTTCTTTCTCCTTTAAGACCCCTCAATAGTTTTATTTTTTCCCTCAAGATAAAGAAAGAGCGCTTCTGTCCCTTTCAAGTGAACAACGATGGCACTTCTATGGCCAAAGCAGGATGGGAATCAATTGTAACTGGAGCTAAGTGGAATGCAGACACAGCTGGAAAGGAGCGATAAGAATGTTCGATGCTCTCTCGCATGGCACACTTGGGCATTGGTATTTTTTTATCCTCACTGTTTCCACTTTTGCTGTTTTCGTGCTGAGATTGATCTCGATGGTGCAAGTCTCGTTGTGAGATAATGCAGCGCAGGTGCATACATCCCGTTTTAATTTCGAAGCGGAAATGTGTGCACTAACAATCCCAAAGAAGGCACATCGAAGGGGAGCAAGTAGGTTCCCTCAAATGGCCACGCATTGAAACAGAACATTCCTCACTCCTTCAGACCATCCGACTTCAATACAGCAAAAGGAAAAGGACTAACCATGCAAATGACTAACAAACACCTTCCTCACCGCTCCCAGCCTAACCTGAGCCTCCCCTCTGCTCCTCATAAACTGCCTCTGACTCCCCTCCCCAACATCGAACACCCAAGCCTTCCCAGCGGCCTTCATCACCAAACACGACACATTCCTCTGCACAGAAGGTTTTCCCGCCGAGGTTCCTAGGAAGGAGAGGGTGAGGGAGTCTATCGGTTGCGCTTCCTTCTCTTTCTTCGATCTGGATTTGCTAGCGCTCGAGGTCGTGGCTGCTGTCGTGGTAGAGGTGTTTGGGGAGGCAGGGAGCAGACGCGTCCTCTTTTGGGGGGATAGAGATGGTGGAGAGGGCCGTTTGGTGGGCTGTGACGACATTTTCATAAAATCTTTGAGGGGAATCGCCTTTCGAAGGCAGAGTGTAAGACGCATCGAGGACTTCTGCTCCACCTCACGTGATCACACAAATTGCACAAGACGCGTCAAAATCGTCAGGAACTCTTTTTGAAGGAAGGATGGCATCAGACTCACCCTCCCATCTGACCATCATCGTACGTGTACACTTCTTATCCTATGGTTACTGCTAACCAGAAAGATCCAAAGCTAGACCTCCACCCGCCGTCCTGGTCGCTCTCCCCACTCACCCTCCCACTCGCCCTCCGCTCCCTCCTTGCATTCTCCAACGCCCACCTCTCCCTCCACCACACCAACTCACTCTCCTTCTACGGCGCCACTTCTCGCTCATCCGACCTGCTCTACTCCACTGCCGTTGGTGTGCATGTGAAGCCAGTGGATGTGGTTGAGGAGGATAGGATGGATGTAGACGGAGAGGTGGTTGTGGATAATGAGGAGGGTGAAGATGAGGGAAATGAATATCGCCCTTTCAAGGTGATGGATAAGGCGGTATCGAAAGCAGTCGCACGGTTGATGAGAGAAATGGAACTGCCAGAGGAGGGAGACCCTTGTACGTCTCCTTTTCATAATTCCATGCTGTATTTGTTCCATTCTCCTATACAGAATGTTGCCATCACATCGTGAAGGTGCTCTATGGTTCCTCTTATGACCAACCGTTCCTCCAATGTCGTGTCGTGTTCCATATTAAGAATCAGAGTTTAGATATTCCTACGCGAACTATGTCTAAACTGCTCCTCACAAAAGTTTCTCAATTTTCTGATTGCTGCTTGATTCTCTCCCTTTACGGCGACGACTTAATATTCTTCTTGCAATCTCACTTGACCGCTGACTTCAGAAGTGCCCACTGTCGATTTTCAAGAGTAGACAGTGTTTGGTTGTCTAGTAGTAGTGAAGAGTTAGGATCAAGAAGTGCTATCTAGAATACCAAAATCAACTCATCTCCAACTCCTTCATTTTTAACTCCTATTCCTTCTTTCCCTACTTCTTGATAAAAACCAACATCCTAATGGCGTCGGCGTGACACCTCATGATATGATGACTGCGCCAATTATTTCTGTGCTCATCTACAAATGCGACACGGAAATAAAAGAAGCTACGAACTACAGACTTCAGAAAACATGCCTCCACTTCGCGCGTGGAAGGACACTGACTGACAATCCCTTCTCTTCTTTCCGGGAGCAGTGAAGCCCATTGACCTAGTCGGCGCACTCGGAAAAGCGTTATGTCACCACAACCGGCTCTCCTCCACCAACAGTGCCTCTTCATCTGCCGCTCGACGGACAGACGAGAATGGGAACGGGAATGGGACGGCTGCCGGAGCTGGAGGCGGCGCGGGAGTGAGTGCTGGAGGTGGAGGAGGAGGGGGAAACAGTGGACGGATCCTCATTGTTTCGTGTTCGCCGGATAGAGTACTTTGTAGGGATTATACGAGGTTTATGGCTTGTATTTTTAGCGCGCAGAAGTCGGTACGTTTCTTACATGTCTCTTATCCCATCCACTTTCTGAATGATATTGGGGTGTGGTGGTAGGGAATATTGATCGATTCCCTCCTCCTCTCCGCAAACATGGAAGATTCAACCTACCTCCAACAATCGTCTCACCTCACAGGAGGAGCTTACAACCTCCTCTCTTCACCAGAAGGATTGCTACAATACCTACTAGTCAGTATCCGCTGTTCTGTTGGTGTTGGAAACAGAGGCTGAAGCTCGGACAGATGATCGCCCTCCCGCCAACTCACCTCCGCTCTTCCCTCAACCTCCCAGCCCAAGATTCAGTCGACCTTCGACCTACATGCTTCTGTCACCCTGGCCGAAAAGTGGAAGTGGGGTACGTGTGCAGCGTCTGTCTATCCAGTGCGTATCCGTTCCACATAGTACTTGCTACATGGTGAGCTTAACTCGTTGGGTTGAATTGATGGAGCAGTTTTCTGCTCACCTAAACCGGTATGCGCGACTTGTAAGACAAAGTTCCCGCTGTCGACACTGGAGAGGTTCGGGTTCAAGTTACCAAAGCCACCGGCGAAGAGGGGGGGAAAGGCAGGCGCGGTGTCAAGGAGCGCGAGTGGGACGCCAGCGCCTAGGGCTTGACTGGATTTTGACTGTCAGCCTCATTGGGGTGAGAGGTGGGAGGTGTAAACGAAAGGGAATGTCAGTGTTAATAGCTTTGTAGCGTTACCCCGTTCTCATATTATGCACGTTTGCTGGGTGGAACATCCAAATGGTCATTGAGCCTGACCCGTGTAGTGCACTGACATAACCAGATGCAACTTGAATTCAAAGTCTGATGGTGGGAAGGGTCTGATGACTCACAAGGACTAAATTTTTTCAAAAGCTAAGGAAACGACGAAGTCAGGAACCACATCTTTTGATGACAATGGAATGGACGCTTGTGAAGAACAGAATGGGACATAGCAGTAATAGACGGATAGAATTTGAAAGAGGCCAAGCTGTAGAACTAGTAGTGGGGCCCTGTCAGGTAAGTCAAGTTGTCGCTCTAGGACGACACGAAGGAAACGGAGCCTCACGTTCTTTGGAGGCTTTCTGGGCGGTTTTGAGGGGTGCTTCTCACGACAGAAATGTCTGAAAGTGATACCTGTTAATCAGAGAAGAACAAAAGTCAGGCCTGCGATAATAATTAGTCGGTGGTCTCCTCTGTTCCAGAGAGCATCGATCAGTCGTCTATCGCCATATCGAGTTTATCCTTGGTACGACCTACGGAAGCATCCTACTTCCCTTGGTCTCATGTTGGATATCACATCTCCAACACCATCTCATGACAACTCGATGATTTTCCAGGATGTATGTACCGATACTTGGACCGACAATCCGTGATGACAACCGACAGATCTGCAACATAAAGATCAAAGCGAATCGTCTACTTCAACAAACGTCAGAAGAAAGGGAAAGAGGCTCCTCATACCTGTTCTCTTCCTAACGCATGGCTGCGACAGACGTCTAATTTGTCAACAATGCACCGAAGCCGAATTGGATGCAGACAGAGATGACAGTGGTAAGACATGAGATGATGCCGTATTAATACATTTCGAATTTGCAATAATTAATGATGCTCTCGCTAAATCACAACCTGCTCTCCCTGTCCCTCCTTCTGCGCTCCTTATCCTCCCACACTACCTTTCCTTTGCTCCCCAACTTTCCACCAAAGACGATATCGAGCACTTCCTCGACCTTCTTCACATAGATCAACTCCACCTCACCCCTAACTTTCTCCGCCACCTCCGATTCCACTTCCCTCTTGTTCCCGAACGGGCAGATTACTTTCTTCACTCCGGCACGGTGTGCAGCCAGAATCTTCTCTTTCAGGCCACCAACGGGTGTAACAGTCCCGCGGAGCGTGATTTCTCCCGTCCTGCCATCAGAATTAGTTCATCACTCTAATTTGAGAGTGAGTGACATACATTGCGATATCTGAGGGGACTTGGCGCCTTGTCAGGAGAGAGACAAGGGCCGTGACCATGGCAATTCCTGCGACACAACAAGAATATTCAGTGACGTGCTCTGATAGGCAGATCTGCACAGACCTGCTGAGGGACCATCTTTAGGAATGGCGCCAGATGGCAGGTGAAGATGAATGTCAAGGTTCTTCATCACGTCTTCATCTTCTTTCTCAGAGATACCGAGATTCCAACTATTAGCTCGCACCCAGGAATGAGCGATTTGCGCGCTTTCCTTTATGACATCGCCTGTATCACATTCATCACATTTCAGTCACGCAGTGTTGGTGCCAAAAAGGATGTGTCAACCTACCCAACGATCCTGTGAGCTTCAGGTTACCACTCCCAGGCATACCGCGACATTCGACAATGAGGAGGCCTCCATTACCACTCCCCATATAAGCCAGACCGTTGACAACCCCGACTTCTCTTTCTCTCTCTTTGACCTCCTCTTCCCATCGTCCCGGGCCAAGAATACGTTCCAAATCTTCCTTCGTCACGACAGGATCGTATGTCTTTTGGCTACCGCTCTCCATCGCCTCGCTCCATTCCACAGTCTTCGCCCGCACAACGCTCCCAATCTCTCGCTCAAGGTTCCTAACACCAGCTTCTCGTGTGTAATGTGCAATGAGGTGAAGAAGCGTGTCGTCGGAGATGGAAAGGTGGGAGGAAGATAGGACGTTCGCGGATAGTTGTTTTGGGAGAAGGTACCGCTTGGCAATCTCGAGCTTCTCGTCGTAGACGTAGCCTGATATTTGAATCGTCTCCATTCGATCCAGTAAAGGAGGAGAGATCGTCTCAAGAGTGTTAGCAGTAGCGATGAAAAGAACCCTAGAAAGATCCACGGGCGTGTTGATACTGTCATATCAGTCAAATAAAAGTTTGGAAGGAGCAGCGAGATGACAAACTAATGGTCGTTGAACTGATAGTTTTGCTCAGGATCAAGAACTTCAAGCATAGCAGCACTGGGGTCTCCATGATGATTGTTCATTCCGATCTTATCGATTTCATCCAAGAGGATGACAGGGTTGTTGACTCCTACCTTTTTGAGTGCTTGAACAATAAGACCGGGCCTATGGGGCATGTTAACGCTCCTAAGGCAAATGTGAGAGAAATTGCGCACATGGCAGCTACGTATGTCCTGCGATGACCACGAATCTCAGCTTCGTCCCTCACACCTCCGAGTGATATCCTAGTAAACTTCCGTCCCATACTGTCCGCCAAACTCTTCGCGATGCTCGTCTTGCCTACACCAGGGGGACCAACTAGACAGAGGATAGGACCTTTATCTCTTGGACGTGGCGGAGCATTCTCAACCTTGATTTCTTCGCCTTCGTTCGCCTCGGATCCCTCCACAGGAGGTTCAATGAGCTTGCCTTCTTTCCCCTCCTCGGCAACTTCTGCCCGCTTCTTCTCCGCTAAACGCTCCCTTTCGGTACGTCCATCCTCGTCCATTCGAAGCTTGAGGACGGCGAGCCATTCTAAGAGTCGCTTTTTGACTTTCTCCAGCCCATAGTGGTCCGCTTCGAGTTTCTCCCTCGCTTGTGCGATGAACTCCTTCGAAAGGTTCGTCTCTATATTCGCCAACGACATTTCAGCGTGACACATCCATAAAAAGCAATGGTATTCACGCACTTGTCTCTTTGGCCCATGGGAGATCCGCCAACCATTCGAGATATGTGCGCACAACCCCATGCTCCACCGACTGGGGAGCGATCTTCTGCAACCTCTTGAGCTCGCGCATGGCCATAACGTATGCTTCTGCGTTGGCGAGCTTGATGTCCTCCAGCTTCCTCTTCAAGCCAGCAAGATCGTCTTCTTCCTCACGTTCTGGAGTGTGTCCCAGTCCAGAACCGAAGGCGAGAGGTTTCCCAGATTTGCGGTCTTTGTTCTCCATCTATCACAATCATATATTGATCTCAATTCAGGGCAAGATAGGGAGGGATATACCTCATCTAGTTCACGTCGGATCTGCGCCATCTGGTTCCTGAGCACCCACTCCCGCCTCCTCCTCTCCACCTCCCCTTTCTTCTTCCCTTCTTGTCTTGCTTCCTCCACAGCTTCCTCTACCCCTTGCAACATCTCTAACACAAGTCTCACCCTCGCCTCCTCATCCACCGTACTAAGCACTTCAACCTTCTCCTTCATCCCCAAGAAACCATTTGGCACCACGCTGATAATCACATCCGCCAAAGCCCCGGCAGTTTCCTTCCTTACCTTGGCGGTGAAGGACCGAACGCGAGAGATGATGAGAGCTGAGATGAGTGGTGGCTCCGTTGCAAGAGCGTTGAGAGTTTTGCGGACTGCCTCTGAAAGAGGAGTGAGAAGCTCGGTATTGGGTAGCGCCGATGGAGGTACGACTGTGACTTCAGCCGCCAGGTGTTCCCCACCTGAAGGCACATATCGCTCGATCCGTACCCTCCTCACACCCTCCAGGACAGCGACAACCCCTTCGCCACCTCCAAGTCGCTCGACGCGTATGATCCTTGCCGCACATCCCCAGTCACATAGATCCTCAGGCGTGACGTTGGCACGTTCCTCCTCACCCTCGTTGCCTTCAACAGTGCTGGACAAAGATGGTAGAAGGGGAACGCAAGCGATTAGAGGATACCGCGTCACGTCCAGGTCACGGAGGGCTGTAGTAAGCACAGCACTGTGAATGCGGATTCGGAGAGAAATGACGAGCGAAGGGAAAAGTATGGATGATGTTGGTAAAGGTAGGATAGGAAGCACGGGCGGTATGCGTGGAATCAAGGACATCTGCTAAACAGGATCAGGTATTAGTTGCTGCTCGGGTAATCTTTCACATAATCAATATATGTGCCAAGTCATAGGGTATCAGTGGCCCTCATGGCATAACGCCGCGTTTGGTCATTGAGACTCTCTGAAGCGAAATTGTGTGCGACTTTCATCAACATCTAGGCCACGGAAAGGCGACGTGCGCAAACTAACTACGCTACCTAAAGCTGCCTTTGCCGAAGGGTTGTCAACACGGCCTCGTCCTGCAAATGAAAGTGCTGGTGCACCTGAATTGAGCAACACCCAGCGCATCCCTCTGGAAGAAGAGCTGCTGGGGCTCAAGAGCTCTTCACATTCCAGGCTTCACCACAACGAGGGACTCCCAAGATTTACGCAAATACGAGCAGGTACTCACAATGCTGGATGATTGTCAGGGAAGGTCCACTCTTGACTTTGTACCGCCAAAGGTAACGATATGGGATTTGTTGTCAGCGTGCAGATATAGGATTCCTCGTAACAGAATATTCAAGTCTAACACCACTCGCCTTTGCTTACTGATAACTTGCCTGAAATGTTGATAGGACGTGCAATTGTTGGAGGTCGTTTGTAACCTCCTGGTCCGGCTATGTCAAGCGTCTGGTTCCGCTTCAGCCAGGAGACAAATCAGGGCAACCTCCACCGAACCACGTAGAGAGCGGCAGGTTTGTTCTAGGGTCTGTTCAGGCAGCTTCAGGCATCACCCGAAGACGGTTAACAAGCATATCCAGTGCAAAGTCTGTGGAAAAGTCTGAGCAATCCCAGAGTCGGACTGTCTCAAATATGGCGTTATGCAATACACTACTCAACGTAATGAACACAGCTCTTGCTGAGTTACTTCTAAGCTTCTTGCTTGCTGTAGGCTTGTGCAAGCATAGTCTTGAACACATTACTATTAAGACACAATGTCCATGCAATGCAGAAGGGCTGAAAAAAAGAACTCTTATGCCCAACAGGTTGCTAGATTCGATCCGTCAAGTGCCAAAGTTGACAATAGTGCTTCTGAACGTGGAAAAGCAATGGAGGGGATATGGAATAGATGGCCCAGTCAGGTGATATAATAGGTGCACGCCTGCAACGTCAGAATCGCCTCGACGCGGATCGCGGCAACTTCCGAACTGCTTATTACTATAATATCCATCATGAGCTTGACTACATCGTTGCAGCAGGAGTTACTTTTTCATTTGGGCGTCCCGAAATGCGGCATGCGTTCACATTGACATAGGGATTGGCGTGACGCGAAATGCGAGAACCTGTCCACAAAACCTCTTCGGGCTGCAGAAGCGCTCACCGTCTAACCGTGTAACCGCAAAACAAGTGTAACCATCAGTGCGACACCACCTCTCAGCAGTTCATACTTCTTATTTCTAAGCCCAAACAAATCGTGCACCACTTCCCGCAACTTCCCGTGTTGTCGCAACATCAATTGTCGGAACCGGCGGAACGAGAATCTTTCTCTCAACCACCACTTCGAGCATTGCGTGCACCACTTTCTTCCTATTTCTTTGCTTATAAATGATATAGAATTTATACCTTAGAATGTCATAGAATACGCTTTTTCCGTTAACCCAGCTTCAACCAACCCTGATAGAATTTTCTTTTCTTTACAAATAAAAGTAGAATATCCAGAATCTACATAAATATCGCTTATCCCAGCTTATTCGCTAGATTATTCCAACCGAGATATTGCTGTGAGTGCTTCTGGTGATCTGGGGAGAGCGCGGTCTTACCTACCTCCTATCGCAGGTTAACTTGAATTCATCGGAGTTCCTACCGTCACACCGAACCCTTTTGCAGCAAGAGCAGCATGTCCACAGCAGCTGTTTACACGACCACTCGAGCACGCTCCAGCTCCCGTGCCCGCCGTCCCTCCATCTCTCACCAACGAGCGCGGTCTCTATCGAACCTCTCCCTCTCCTCTCCCAAGTTCCGTCCTTCGCTCGACTTATTCTCTCCCCTTCTCGAACGCGAAGGCCTATCCACACTTCCCCTAGAGATATTCCAACATATTTGCTCCTTCCTTCATCCGCTTGGACCTCTTGTCTCTTACACCTCAAACTCGGCAAACGACACTCGACTGGATTTACTCAACCTAGCGAGTGTGAACAAGGCGTTTTACTCGGCATGTAGTCCTCGCTTGTTCCACACCATCGATCTGCGATACTGCTCCGTCCATCGTCTCGGCCTCTTCGTCGACTACGCGCTATATCAACATGCCTCCTCAGTTCGAATACTACTCTACGACTTCTCCTCCCTCAATCTCTTCCCCGAATCCAACCCCGCGGCTCTTCGCGCGTCCTACCTTTCCAAAATGCTTACCACGGTGGAAAGGCTCGAAAGTCTGTCAGTGCATTTTGGCGGTTTGGACTCGAGGAATAGGTGGATGAACGAAGGTGGAGTGCTTCAAGCTTTTAGGGGACTGGTGGATGCCGTGAAGGATGTGGGAACTTCTTATTCCTTGAAGCAACTAGAAATTTATGGTCCAGCTCCACGTCCATATCCGATGGCGTTAGAAGTGCTGGATGGATTGCTTGCTCGGCATGCGACAAGTTTGGAGGACCTGACTGCAGACAGGTGGACGGAGGACTCGTCCAACGCCTCCTCCCGCCTCTCCAACCGACTTATTGCTTCCCACATCACCTCTCTGACCCTCAAGGGAACCTTCACTCCATTCATCACCCTCCCTACCAACCTCCAAAAACTTTCGATCCTGAATCCAGTCAACACAGACTTCTTCCTCGATATCCTTCCACTCCTGAGCACTGTCGGGCACTCGCTAACAACTTTTGAATGGGCGGGTGACTCCGTACTGCCCGAAGGATTTGGGCTGCGTCCTCAAGCTGCAGACGAGGACGAGATCAAGGTGGAACCGATCGCGTTCGAAAGGCTCGAACTGATCAAGTTCCACCCCGATTCATTGTCGCAGCCGAGCAGTCAGTTTTGGGAGGACGAACTCGAATCTTTGTTCTTGCGCACCTTCTCTCATCCTTCTACGCCCCTGAGAAAGGTGGAGTATTCGAGAAACAGTCATAACCTCTTCATCCGTACCATCTCCCCTCTGCTCCGTCTTTTGCAGGAGAAGAGAGTGGGAGCTGCAGGGAAGAGGGGGTTGGAGGAGATCAGGATTGGGAGGAGTAGGGAGTGGAATTGGGTGATGGAGGAGGAGTGGGAGAAGGTGGAGAAGTGGAGCAAGGAGGTAGGAGTGAGGGTGGTTTGGAATGCGAGGACGTTGGGAAGACCGTAGTTGTAACGTCTCAGCGAGAGTGAGTTCTCTGTGTAATGGAGAAGAATCTTCAATTGATGCCGTGCATAGCGCTCTTTCCTCTTCTCCATGAAGCACCTACAGGCTCTCTTGCTGCCGTATACATACCAGTCACGATCTCAGTCTTTCTCCAATTAACACGGTAATATTCGACGGCGGTGCCTTGTGGTCTTTCCGGTCGCATTCAGTTTTAGTGCATAGACAACAGAGCATAGACACATAGAGCAGCATAGACCTCTCGCAACTTTCCCTTCTCACCAATTGCGAAGGCAAGGGCGACGACAGTTGACCGTATCCTGTTCGGAACGATATTTTCAATGACTAAAGTACCCAAGATGAAGGGATTCGCATTCGTTTCGTTAGTAGAGTGCAGCCAGTCAGTTTCGTGGGCTCATCGTTCTTCGTTTGGTTTCCGAATATCTGGCTTTCGCTTCTTTTATGAGTTTTACGTCAGTATCAACACTTAATAAATGATGAAATCAGATGTTATCATTCCTTTGAACGACCCAGTCCTTCATGCGAGCAGATGCTCGTATTACAATACAACCTCAAAGCTGACTTTCGACATAGACAAAGCGCTTTGGGCTAGGAGACAGTAATAAAGGGATCAAGAATAAAAGCCTGTGAGCATCTACTCATCTAATCCAGAGTTCGCCTCTTGTTCAGCTCGAAACAGTCAACGGTCTTTCTAATTCGTTCCTCCCGCTTCATCCTTCATGACATTAACTCTGATGGACAGCTCTCGATATCAACGCAAACTGCGGTACTAAAGGTTACTTTCACTGACATTGACATTATAGGAGAAGAGTGCCACCATTATGCATTTCATGAGCGACAATCCATAATAGCTAGATGGCCTCGGATGGAGAAAATGTTAGACATAGTGAATCCATGCACAATACAGACATGACTGAATGGTTAATATACAAAGTTTGCTGATACCCTAGCGGATATTTTATCGTCGTTCCTTAACCAGAAACACTAAAGCCAGGAAGCTCGCCAGTGTGAACCCTGCGAAGAAGACGGCTAGAACAGTGGTGTCTGGGAACCAGAATGCCTATTTACTCAGACGTCAGTTGGTGTCCGTTCAATAATAGGGCTACATACCTGCGCATTGAAGCCGAACATGCTGAGAATGGTCGCTGCTGGCACCTCAATATCCACTCCATACTGTCAATTCATATCAAAACAAATTGTGGACGGAAGAAATGCAGAGACGAACACGATGGTCGCGAAGATGCAAGTAACGCAGTTCATTCACAAGGAGACCCTCCATTCCCGCATGGAAATAACTGACTGTCTGAAGCCATCCGAAACCATGAGGCATTTTCTCGGAGTTGATAAGAAGACCAGCAAATAGCAGACTGTGAAAGGTTCCCATTAGAAAGGTCTTCTCTGGTTAAAACGGCATACTTGAAGAGCATCGAGAGAGTGCCAATCAGACTCGCCACACTTTCGTTCTTCACAGCAATACCGATGAGCATGACAGAAGAAGATGCAACCAGGTTGAAGAGGACGAGAACGAGAATGAACTTCCAGAACTCTGCAACTGTCGGTACCAATCCCACGGGTTTGTAAATTATTGCACCAAGGATGAACGGCGGAACGATCCTCAGCGGGAGCAGGTCAAAAAGCACCTGTCAACGAATCCTCAGTTAGGATTATCTGGTAAGCGACAAAAGGTCTGTACCTTTGCAGTAAAGTAGGTAACCGGAGAATAGTACCCATTAGCACGTTCGCGCATGAAGAGGATCCTTTCGTTTGCAAAGGTGCGCAGGGAGGTAAGACATGAGAAGCCGAAGAGCGCGAGAATGAAGAAAAAGAGTCCCATTCGGTTCTGGAATCCAGGTATGTCTTCCCTGTAGCCATATCAGCGATATTGGCCTTGGGATTGATTTGCAGTACGCACGTCAAATTGCGAAAGAGGAAACTGCAAATCACTGCGGAAGTGTGAGCCGTGACATGACGCTTCAGGAGAGACGTACGAGCAAGAATGACAGAAATGAGATATTGAGTTAGCATCAACCCAGGGTTTCGATAGAGATTCTTGAAGGCTCTTCCGCTCAGAATTCTGAATTGGGTCCACAGGCTCGCTCTCCTCCATACCTTTCCATCTTTCGTATCCTCGTCAAAACTCTCGCGTCGTGTGATGCGTTTAGAGTTCTCAATCTCTTCCTGGATATCTTTCGCAATGATAGATCTCTCGTATGACGAGAAAAGATCTTTCATGCGATCGCTGAGTTCTGCTTTCGGCTTCTTCGACTTGCGTCCAAGGCTAAAGAACTTCCTGCTTCGTACAGTGTTCGAAGGTTCTTCACTAATGGATCGGCGAGACTCGTTATCATCACGATCGGAGGCGGAACCGCTGACAGCGGTGCCACTACTTTCCCCACCATTGCCAGCTCCAGACTCCTCGTCGGAATAAGAAGCGCGCGACGATGGCAGTTCATTTATGAGTGCTGACAGCTCGGGCTCGGAGTGTGTCTTGCCCTCCATTTCTTCCTGCATTGTCAGATCAACTGGAGCTAAAATCAGCACTGTAAATTATGATCTGAGTTAAGCGTACTGAGGTAGTCTGCGATGTTAAATCCAGCAGGACACGGATACCCGATGCGTTCAAAATAATCTTGACATCTTGAGAATTCTCCAGAGTAAACGACACGTCCTTTAGCCATGAGAACAAGTTGATCAAACATTGCCACAATGTTTGATCGTGGCTGATGGATGGTGAAGATGACAGTCCTATTGTATTTCTTCGCCAACGTCACTAAACATTCGACAACGTTGAGTGCGTTGAAGGAGTCCAATCCACTTGTCGGTTCGTCAAGCATCAGGATCGATGGTGACGTGACTAGTTCGCAGGCGATTGAGACGCGTCGTTTCTCGCCTCCAGATATCGCACGTTGTCCTAAGAGGGCTTCAGCTACCTAGTTGCCATGAAGAAGAAACTGTACCCGTCTCTCCAATACGCGAATCTCTGATACCCAATATTCCCAGCTCATGCAAAGTTTCTAACGTTCTAATCTGCTTAGCTTCCAAGCTCATTCCTCTCGGTAGTCGCAACAAAGCCGAATACAAGACAGTTTCATAAACTGTCAAAGTGCCCATCAGGGTATCCTCCTGATCGACAAACCCGACCATCCTAGAGAATTTATCCCTTCCCATCCTTCGCAAATCTTTTCCGTTCACAAGAACATCACCGGTCACTTCTCCCTTCTTTCCGCGACGAGCAAGAATGTCAAGCAGAGTGCTCTTTCCAGCGCCAGACGCTCCCATGATGGCCATGATCTGTCCAGGCTGAACACCGCCGCTAACGTGCTCGATGATAGGTTCGTCTCGGGATGGGATAGCGTATCGAAGATTGGAGAAGTACAGAGAAGAAGGGACATGGGAGGAGATGAGCTTTGCATTCTCTTCGGCAGGCAAACGAATCGACCCCTTGCTGTAGTCATGCGAATGCGCTCGTCCAAGGTACCAGAATACTAGATCCATCATCCATCAAAACAAAGAACTTCCATCCACTTGGGCTTGGGACTTACGCAAAGAAGCCAGAACAACGACCAAAAACGATGCTCCCATGCTGATCCCGACCAGCAGACCGTTGTACTTGGGCTTCGGTACTTCCACACCAGGCAGAAGAGCCTTACGCATGCACTCTCCACTCTGGCAGCTGAGAGTGATGAAGGAGTCTCCAAAAATATCATTGATGAGTTGGTTCATCGCTGGCTCCTCAAATTTCGCTTTCCCTCCGTTGAGATACGAGTACGTGAATTTGGCAGGCCCTTTAATTTCCTCAGTGAGGAAGTCGCCGATATCTGTTGACGGCTGTGAGTAAGGGAGTAGGATACAGAAGACTTAAAACCTACCAACAGACCCTTCTTCGCCGCACAGCATGCGTTCGGGGATACAACTACATTGAATGTCTTCACATCGATAGACCACGTCGCCTGAACAGATGTCAGACCCAAGCTGGTGTGCAGTGGAATGACAGACCTTGCTCATCGATCTGTGTCGAGGAGGAGCAATTAGAGAGTCCACAGTAAAAGCTTTCCTTCTTGGCGATCCAAAACTGAAATCCACACGTCGCCGAAGGGGCATCACAAGTGAATGTAACCTGAGGAGGCTTATTTGGTCCGAGCTGGTCCAATATCTTTCGATCTGTCACATTGTCAGAGAGCTCCGATGCAAGAATGAACAAGCTCACTTGTAACATCACACATCTGATGTGCCTGCTCGACCAATATCCCACCAGAATAACAAATAGCTTCATCTCCCTCTTGTATCTCTCCGTCCGGAGGTGGAAGCATGATGGAGCAGGCGTCGTTGTTCTTGCAAACTAGCTCGCTGTGTCAATGATAGTCGAAGCGATATTGAGGTTCACACGTACCATTGCAGTTGAGGCCGGTCCAGCCTTCGGTACATTGGCAGTCGTCGCCTTGACGTGGGTAGCGGTCTCGTCCTTCTGCTAACGAGCCACAAACTGTGCATCGATACGGAATTAACGAAGTGATCCTCTGAAAGCACAAGTACAGCAATGTAAAGCAGGAAACTAATGTGAAAGTTCTTCCATTTTGAGTTCGAGACATCGTCCTGCAGCATACAGCGCTCCTCTATTTGGACGGAGGTCAAGCAAGAAGGCAAAGGGATACGCAAGGCAACCTAGAGAGGCAACCTGAATGAACGAGAGGTCGTTAAATTAACTAGATTCATTCCAGTCCATAAGGTGACCATTGATAGGGTAGAATTGGCCAGCTACAACAGCAATGTGGCCGACACACTCGCAAAAAGACTCTCTAGAGAGGGAAAGGCGGCCTGAATTTCGTGTCCTGACGTCGTGAGCTCCGTGTTTCAGTTGTGGAGCGCACGGAGATATGAAAATTTGAGAAGAAAGCGAACATCATCGGCTACAGATGGATCGGTTCTTTAATACTGTCTAGTTTTACAGTTCTATGTCTTTCACCTACACGGGTTTCGTCCCACTAACCCAATGAGAGAGCGGCACGAAGAGGACGACCAACTTCTGGACGCAAAAACAAGCTTGCGCAAAGACAACAGTCGGTTCGATGTAACATCAGAGAAGAAACAAGATGTCGGGTTAAATCAAGCTCAATTCCATGAGAGGTTGACTGCAAGGAGAAAGAATGGAGGAATTTGCAATTGCTATTCCCATGCAAGTCTCGTTCAGCATGATTGCCAATGGCCAACTTCCAACAGCAATCCATTTGCCAACCTCACAGTCGTTATGCCGTGACTGTTGCTTCTGGTCGAAACAACTTTGAGATGAATCCCAGTCGACATCGAATGAGTAATGCATTTTATGCGCTCACAGAGTACAGAATAACTCAATTTCTGGCTAGGATTCGCCTGAGAGCCGTTGCAACACCCATGATACAGAAAAAGGAGAGACTTCTCTTTCTTGGAGAGGTAGGAGGAGTAAGAGAGCTGGCTCAATTTGCGCAGCTCGCAGGCATCTCGTGTCACGGCCACGTCCATCGTCGCCGTAGCTCCCACTCATCAAGAAAGTAGACAGTAGCTCCATAGACACTCCAGCCACCACTTCCTTCCCAACTCTCGCAAAACGGATCGAAACAAACATACGGGGCGTGCTACAATCCTCTCCACCCCACCCCTCCGGACATTTACACATCCCATCGAACTCCCTGCACTCTCCATATTGCAGGCACTTGAACGCAGGAAGCAAGCAGTTGAAACACGGCGGGCAGTCAGCTGGTTCCTTTGGTGGCGGCCTTGCGAGGTAGGAGTTGGTGAGGGAGGTGTGGGTGAGCTGTTGCGGCGGCGGGACGGTGGCGTTGCGGAAGAGGGCGTAGCGTGCGGTGGCGAGAGAGCTGAGCGGGAGAAGGAGCAGAGGTAGAATCATGGTGATCCTGTCTTGAGGAGGTCGTCGTTCTGCGTCAACGTCAACACCTTTCTTGCGGTTGCGGGCGGCGTATGAGTCATTGGTTGACTGTTCACTGTTTGGAAATGGAAAATGAACGAGGAGCACATCGAGATTGATGAGGGGGAGTTCATCATCGGGACGCGACTGCTAATGTGTTGCCATCGATGGGGCAGATGAGGGTGTACATATGGACGGATGACCGGTTGGAGAAATGGATGTCACAAGAATATGCTGAGTGAGTTTTTTCCCAGGTGCAAATTATATAGGGGAGGAGCCGCGCTAGAAGTTTGTTGCAGATCTCCTGAGAGACGTTGAATTTTTTAAATCTCTCTTTGACAGTGAAAAGCCTTCCAGTTCAACGTCGAACTTGATGCATGTGCCCACACCTTTTATCGGCAATTTCTCTTCTTACAACATGGATAATGCTCACGATTGACAGAATATTCGTGCTTCATTGAAATCAGCATCGTCTCAATTATTATTGAGGTCGCAACCCTTTTCTTGGCCAAAGTACCTAAAGAATACCTGAAATGTGGGGAAAGGTCAGTGACTTGAAGATCTTCTTTCCCTGTGTCTTCTGGTGTCCAGAACTGGTTGTTTTTGTTTTTATGGCCTATTGTCTAGTTACCGAGTCTTTCATCGACATTCTTCAATACTACGCGGATCAAGTCACCATCTTCGAGATTGTACAATGATATTCTTTCGCTTATTTAGTTGATGACATGATGCGAGCTGATCCTTAAAAATACAAATACACATGGACCTCCCTGGAGGTCCATCACAAATATGCCATATCTTATCTCTCATGCCGTTCCTCCAAAATATCCCCTTAGTTGTACCAATCTCTCCTGTTTCCTCTTTGCTAGATCCCTCAGCCCATCGAGCGTTTCTTCGCCCTCAGCGAGGCCACTTTCCTCTTGTGCGAGGGCTGTCCATTGACGTCCAGCTCGCCTCTGAAGCTGATATGCATCACGTGGCTCCTCCTGAAGCCTGCTGGTATCTCCAGCTTCAGAGCTGCGACCAGGTATGGTGGAACTGAAACTGATAGGATCCGTCCATCTGACATGTCTGCCACTTGAATCTTGAGCCGCATTCAGAGAACTGGGATGAGTGTTCGGACCAGTGGACGTCGTCAACGGGACGGCACGAGAGGTCGATGCCTGGTTGTGATTGAAGGCATGAGACAGGGAGCCACGAAGAGTGTATCCCCTCGAAGCTGACGTAGAGCCGAGGTTTGGATCGTGAATGATGGAATGGTCCAAATCTGGGTGTCGTCTCCTGTAGTCATCTCCAATCAGACGGTAGGCAGACGCCGAGAGAGGTCTGGGATAGACGCCGTTTCGAGTGGCGATCCAAGTGACGGCCGGAACAGGCAGCTTTCGGTGCTCCCATACGTATCTGCGCACAGCGTTCCTTCAGTTTCTTGCTACGATTAGTAGTGGCGACGTACTCCCATGCCAAACTCTTATAGAACCTGTCTCACACATTAGTCAGGTTCATCTGGTTTCTTGAAACGTACTGGAGCAACTCCACACAGATGTAGCGAATGTTCGAACTACTGTTGATGGGTACGACCCAGTCCTGCATTGGTATCATCAGGTTCGATGTCCGTTCGGTAGTGCGTTGAAATTGCGAACCGAGATGATCGTGGTTTCGATGGGATCGAAAGCATAGGACTCCCAATTGACCAAGTGTCCACCTTGGAAGATATCCCAAGGAGTGTCGAAGACAGTGCTGCAGTACTGACAATGAAGAGAAGCAGGGGTGTTTGAAGCGCCGTGCGCTGGAAGGACCTAACACCGTTGTTCAGTCCAAGGCTTTAGAGGAGTATGGAAGACTACTCACACTGCCCAGGTACATCTCTGGTATGGGTAGATGGGTTTGAGGAGGCTGTCCCTCAAGCTTCCCCAAGGATTCAACAGTGCCATAGCAGAGTATGTTGGCAGCCTGGATCCTCGCTGGGCAAGTCCTGGATACGTTGCCCAAGAAGTCCTTTCGCAATCGTCAGGGCACCGTAGAGGTCGTAAGATGATCATGATCGTATCGCACCTTCAAGGACGTAGAAGGTACGAGAGTTTCGTGCTTCTTGAGCTCTGCTTCGTTGGCGAAGTAGAAGCCACAGTGGATGCAGAGCAGCTGGTCAGACATAGCAGTTGTGGTTATTGCGTTATATGGCGAAGCTGGGGGATGGGGAGGATATGGAGGAAGGGGAATCGACGAGATCCTTTGAAGGGAAAGCTTGCCCTTTGCTCCAAAGGACTTGTTCTCGCGGCCCTCGACACGGGATGGAAGATAGAGTTTGAGTCGCATTCTGCGGTAGCTTTTCAGTTGATACACTGCTCTACACGCGCTCTACGGCTGCCGAATTTTTGCGGGCAACAGTGAAGAGATGTGGGCGCATGTCGGAAATGACACCCATGACGTAGCTGGAAGGTGGGAAGGATTACGACGCCTGACCGGAGGTTCATCGTTCGTCTCTGCTACCCATCAGCCCTGCGCCAATGTAAATATTCTGCCCTAATTCTCACTCTCATCACTCATTACTTCGGATGCCAGTGACCATGAGGGATTTAGCAAGCAGTAGGACGTAGCACGGATCAAAGAATCGAGAACAGCTGGAGTGGCGGATTGCATGGGAACCGGAAGGCGAATGGGTCATGAGCTGTGGCGTCGATAGGACCTCGAGGATCCATGGATTGTGTGGCTAGGAATGAATGTTGGAGGCAAGTGTGGAGACCACAGGTGCACGGATGGGAAATTTGGGCAGTTGATTGGATCGGGAGGGATTGATTCGTCTGTGCGGCGGACGAGAAGATTGCGAGCGCTGAGGCGACGATTGGACGAGAAGAGGATTGTACATTAGCGGTACTCATGAACCGTCTTGTCTCCACGCCTCTCCATTCCATCAATGGCTCCGGAGAGACGCCGTGCCAACCTTCTGCGACCTTTTCGATCCCTCAGCAACCACAGCACATGCAACCAAAGCCACAAAGCGATCAATACGAAGGCTCTACCAAGCACGATCCTGACCCATCCAAACTCATCCTCATCGAAGTAATCAGGCGGTGGTCCAATCCATCCGTCGTCGTCTTTTCCGCGCTGAAAACCCCGTCGCCGCTGCCGCCAATGATACCATCCGAACCAAGAAACGAGGAGGATGAAGACGATTCCAAGGACAACTCCGACTACTATAAGTCCTATGGCTGGCTCAGAGAGACCACTTGGTGTACTACTCGAAGGAGTGGTTGAAGAGTCCGACATGACGCCGGGTGGTGAAAGTCGTGGAGCACCGGAGATGGAGGGTTGGAATGAGGGTTGGAGTGGCTAGAGTCCACCGGTCGTAACAGATATCTGTGCCTTTCAATTAGGATGGGAAAGTCTGTGGGTGTGACGACCGAATTTACCTCCACCCAAGTGGTATCCACAAAACTCTGGGTGTCCAGGATGATCCTGCCTGGAGACAGATAGGAGGATGAAAGCGAGTGGCGTCTATATTTCCGTGAAGCCCTTGATATGAACTGAGAATGGAAGAGTAATTGCGTTGTCAGAAAGCTTCAAAGGAATCCTCCTTTGTTGTTGTGCTGTTGTTGTGGATTCGCTTGGTCTTGTTACTGGTACCTGCACAAGGAACAGGTTTATCTTCTCCCCCTTCACAGGTGTTTCAACGCTTTACCCTTTACGTTCTGATACTCTTGCGAACCCATTCCCACCACACTGCATTAGCGCTTTCATTGGCTGCCACTAGTACCCAACGATCGGAAATCTAAGGGCGGGAAGAGGTGCGGGAAGCAAAAACAACCGAACAATTGCGACAAAGGGACCTGAGGTGTACGAGGACACAAAGACGAGGATGGTGAATCAAATTGGAATTGGGTGGCGACGACAAGATGGATGTGGATGCTAAAGTGATGACATTTTTGCATGAAATTTATTGATACACTCACACATGTTAAGATGAAGAAAAAGAGAAGAATCAACAACATCAGCCGGTCAAGAGAGTTTTTTCATGGCCTTGCCAATCTAGCTTTCTTTCTAGTCCTCGTATCATCCCCTCCTTGACCTGGGCTTCACATCAGTAAGCCACCTTGCTCAAGTAGACGAAGAGAATCCACACCTTTTAGTACCGAAAGGCATTCCTCCACTTCCACTCCTTCCATACATCATCCAATCTTCGTCCATCTCCATTCCACCCATACCCATACCGCCCATACC
>MU271656.1:0-34596 GCA_021432655.1 Atractiella rhizophila
AGCAGGAGGTTCATCTTCAGAACTTGGCGGGAAGAATGAGGGGGAGTTTGCCGGTTAGTTACGATGGCGTTGCAGTTAGTGGCCTAGAAAAGAGGTTCGTTGTGCTATCGCCCAACTTCAATGAGAGCCTTGACGGAAAATAGGCTACAACCTTTACCAGGTGAAGGGCTTCATAATGAGTACTGCTCGTCAGAGTACAGTGTCCATGTCGCGGCAAAGACCTAATAGATCCTGTTGTTAAGCACTGAGCTGCAACACCTTGCTTGTACTTCCAGCTACGTACTTGCTTTTGTTGCTTGCCGCAACGTCGATCTGTACCGCTCCCTCATACCTAGTAAACTTGCAACCAGTAGATTTGCACTCGTGGCTCAACATGCGCATTGTAGGCAGCTGCCACAATCGTAAGTTTGGCACTGAGCACTGAGCTGGTGATAGATTGCAGTGTATTTTAAGATTGAGAAAATCGAGAGATATCTGAACGCATGATTCAATGAATTTCGAATCCCGTGTCCCACCTGGGATCCTTAAGTGATCCTGTTTGTTCTTTAGACCATATGTTCTCCTCAGCTTTAGCCCCCAAGTGTTGCGTTGCAGTCTCTTCGGTAACCACTGCTGGTCCACACCAATCGCGCTTGTTTTTTTGACGAAGTCTTTAGAGCGTGGCATTCTAAAATCTCTATCTTTAAAGCTAGGCGAGTGTCTCTGCCCTTCTTAAAGCTTTATCTTGCTTCTTGCAATGTAGTCGTCCTTCTCGAGTTAGTCGAGGTCTTTTTCATCATTTGAAAATTTGAATTGCCCAGTTCAATTCCAAGAAACAACATCCCATTGTGGCATCGCCCCATGTGCAAGTCCAACTCATAGTCTTTGAATTTCGAGCAAAGATACAAGCTAAGTCTATATAAGCTACAAGAACGACCGTCGTGATGCAGTTCTCAAGTTGCGACCGACAGCTGTCATGACAGGACACCGTCCGCAACATCTCACACCAAGCGCAGCTCCTCTTGATCTCTCCCTATCCCTCTCGCACTCGTTCCCTCCGCTCGCTCTTCCCCTCCGCCTTTCCCTCACCCTGGAAAAGCCGGCTAACCGCAAGCATCGCAGGCATAACAAGAATTTGCGATTGGGGGAAAATATTTGTCTTCCTTTGAAGGATGGAACGACAAGTACAGTGCCGTGGATTATACAGTCTGCTTTCTCAACTTGAAGAAAGGGCGGCTGAAGCACCAGACATTTTGAGTCACTCTATCGCAAGCCTTTATTCTTCCCTTCATTCATTCTGGTTGTCTGCTGACTATGCGCAGGTTTGTTCCCCGGGTACAACGTTTGCCCTATTCCTTACTTACAATGCTGGAGCTTCGGAGGATTTTGAGGATGAGCTCTGGATAAGCATGTGGTAACGGGGCTGGCGGCAATAATTCTTGTTAGAATTGTCAGAAAGGCAGAATGTGCACACTCGTCCGAGAGGTCAGAGATAACGACGGTGGAGCATGGAGAAGGAGACGGAATGTGGAGCAGGACGATCGATTGATTCGGTGGTTAAGCTGTGGAATGCTTTGGCGGAAGTTTGTTTGGATGATTTTCAGTTCAGAGAAGGATTTCACTGAAGATCTTTGCCAATGCTCTGAGATCGCTGGTTTTCTGGCACATTCAAGTCAAAGCGCTTCATCTCCGAAACTTCCTTGCTTCTGTCAACAGGTCTGCATTGACACCTTCATGATTCTGAGAACATCGTTAGAGTTATTTCAACGCTAGCTGTCTGGCATCTCTTGATACTTTGTCATCTGGACAGAAGCGTGGGTCCGTCTCCTGCTTCTCGCTTTACATTGTGTCCCCGCCAAAATGTGCCGTTCCGTCTCAGGCTATATGTGGTAGGACTCATAGGTGCCTGGGCCCTACATTAGCAACATATTCATTTACGAATTATAAAAGAGGACATGATGCTTCGTCGCCGTGAACTGCAATCTTGAAAGTAATTTGTTCCAAACAGGCAGAGCCGGCAAAGGCCATGTCGTCGTCTGAACCCTCAGCCAGTACAGCGGAAACGGAGCTTGCTCTCGCTCTGCAACGCGCAGCTTTGGAAGAAGTCCTGTCTGCTAGTCGTACCTATCTCACCGGTTCGTGTTCGCCTCGTTTGTATGTCAGAGCTTCACTGACTTTGAATTTGGAGGACAGCTTGCTTTGCGGTCTACGTTTGGGATTTCATCCTAACGTTCCCGGACGACTATAAGGCTATGTGGCGAGCTGAACGCTGGACACCTGTTCGCGTGGCTTTCTTCATAGTCCGGTAAGCTTCTGTGATCTGCAAATACGAGAAGGCTGAAGAGAAAGATTAAGCTACGGCGGACTCCTGAACCTGGTCTCCTTCATGTGTCTATTCTGGCTGAAAATCGATCCAAAGACATGTGCCAAAGTTCACACCGTCCAGCCAGTTGCCAGCATCATTCTGTTCTGTGACTATCTCATGTCAATTCATCCTCAGTGAAACTGACTGATTTGATATGAATTTAGTGGGATGTGAGTTCCTTCTTGGTGCAAGGGTGCTGGTGATGTGGAACCGTCGGAGGTGGATCGCTTGGTTCTTTGGAATATTCGCAATCTGTGGTACAGTGGTTCAATTTTGGGGAGCTTTTCCGAATGAGCCTTTGCGCTTGTGCGTTTTCAAGGTTTATCGAAAGCGATGTTGACTGGATTGATAGGCCACCCGGGTTGAGAGGGTGCATCTCTGTCAGCAAAGGCCAGAAGTGATCTAAATTTCTCTCAATGTGGCTCAAGCAAGCTGATGCCTGTTGAAGGTACATTTGGGTTGCCTGGTCCGAGCCCATAGATACTGGGACCAAATTAATAATGGGAAGTGCAGGTTTCCGCCTCTTATCTACGACACAACAGTCACTATATTCGTTCTTATGTGCGTCCGCTGCCTTCAGCTGGAACTTATCGCTGAAATTGATAATAGAGCGCTCATTTCTCACTGGCGCAAATCAGCTCGCACCCGACTTCTCACCATTTTCGCGCGTGATGGAGTCATCTATTTCGTTGTAGTATGCATCTGCAATCTTGTTAACGCCGTTTACTCGAGGTTGGTCTGCCAGCATGATTGTGATTCTTCCCTTGCTGATAAACTCGGCAATCAAACAGCATCCCTAATGTCGTCAATCCAGTCCTCAACGCACCGCTGCTACTCGCCTTCGTGCCGATTATGGCTTCTCGCATTGTGCTACATCTTCGATCTGTCGCTCCTGGCGCGAGCTCACGAGAGGGCAGGTCAGGCAGCAGCAACTCACGGCGACGAAATAACCTGATTCCAGGGTTTGGGAGTCACAATCAACCTGACACAGGTGGGGACACGGAGTTGCGTGTTCAAAGCCTTTGGAGAAAAATGGAAGCTGGTGCTTTGCCAATTAGTTTCGAAGATGTGGGGGTCAAGGTCGAAGGGACCAACCAAGAGAAGCGGTGCGTTGATTGCTCATGTGAAGAAAAATCATAAGCTAACGGAAGAATAGGCAAGAGCCTTCACGAAATCACGATGGGGACGTTCATGATGAGTACTCTTCGCCGCAGGGCAGTGTTGAAGTTGGTTCAAAAAAATGAACGAGTCAGTTTCTTTCTTATGACCATGTTGCACTTTTGTTCCTGCATTTCTCACTCTCTACTGTACTGTTCAATACCATTTCAGTTGGATCATTTCATGTGTGACATGCAATTAATGAGCTTGCATCTATGGATGTTTGGTTATTGCATAGCTCAACAGCAACAAGTATCTCACAGGAACAAAATCAGCACCTCTCATGTCGACAACACTGTAGTCAATACCAGCGGTGACGGGGCAGGCGACGCGTTAAAGGATGAGAAAAGGAGTACTAGTATCGCTCGTCATTGAGATGAAGGACAAGCGCCCCTCATTCTCTACAGCAATAGAATTTGGAGGGGGCGTACCAAAGCCATGTCTTCCTTACTAGTGACCAACCAGAACCAGCGGAGACACGCACGAAGGTCCTAATCTACTCCAGGATCAAATTGTCCCCCTTCAATATTGAATCAACCACCGTAGCCCAGCTTCTTCCCTCTTTGCTTGTCAATATTTGTCAGGCCCTATCCTTACGTACGAACCACAAACACTCTCCATGTCTTCAGCGCCATCTCCCACGCCCAAGCGCGGCTCCTCATTCCTCACCCCTTCCGCGTCGCACTCCTCCATCCGGCCGTCGCCCCTCCCCTCCGGCCTCCCCTCTCCCTCCCTCTTCAGCCCCTCCAACCCACCCCTGACACCCCCTCGTACGCCTTCCAGGACTTTACGTGTCTCAGGACATGGATACAACACATTTGGTTCCCCCGCGTCTCCTGCACGCAGCATCCTTCTTGCAGAAGGCGGCGCAGACGGTGGCCGTGGTACTCCCGTGGAAGGGGGAGAGGGGTGGAAGGTGTTGGATACCATTTTGAGGGATGATGAGTCCGATAAGCATGTGCGAGCAAGTGATGGAGAACTTGGTGATGCGGAGGAGGGAGAGGGAGGGAGTTTGAGGAAGAGAGGGAGGGAGAAGGGAAAGGGAAAGGGAAGGAGGAGGACGACTGGGTGGAAGAGGTGTTTTCTTATCTCTACTTCAGACTTCACTTTATTCTTGATACTTGCGTATCTCAATGATGCGTCGTTACACGTTTCCGCTTTTACAGAGTGCACGATTCTGTCTGTTGAAGAGCCAATACCTTCATCTTCCGTTTTCTCGTTCTGAGTTCCTCTTCTAGTCCAGTTTCGGCGTCGAACCACATCCTTCGTCCTTACTTCCCAATCCATTTCCCCCTCTCGCTTATGCTGCGCAGTGAGAGTTGAAAAGGAGGAAGGGAAGGAGACGAGAGGCTTTCTCGCTCCGAGCGCGGAGAGGGATGTAGGAGAGTTAAGCCCCACTGACTGGAGGAACTCTACCTATAGACTTTGGGGGTTCCTTCACCTTTCTGTCGCGGTAGTTCATTAACTTGTCCTCATGCTTCGTCATAACTTCCCGTCCGTTCTCTCTCATTCAACCTACAAATGTCTTTACATTCTTTTATGGGTGAGGGAAAGGAGAACACAAACTCATTTTTTCCATTTACACCGATATGCACGCTACCCCTGGCTCGTATGCACCTATTGACGTACCATAACTTGTAGCCCAGAGCGCGGTGTGAGGCGATATAACAACGTTTCAGACTCCAGTCAGCTAGTAAGCGAGCCAGGCATCTTGTCACCGCCGTTACGCCCCCGAGGAGACGACATATTTGGACCAGATGAGCCGCAGGGGACATCTTCGTCCGACGAATCCGATTCTGCCCCAGAAAATGAATACGCCAGGCACCGTCCGCTCCCAACCGGACACCGATATACATCCAAGGATCCACTCCTAGCACCTGCTCCTTCTTACCCTCCACCAACTCGGTGGCAATCTTTCAAATCCCTCCTCAGAGGAGATCGGATGACTCAAAACCAAAAGGACCTGATCAAATGTTCCATCGGATACCTCATCGCTTCCCTATTCACCTTCGTACCTTCCTTATCCTCTATCCTCTCTCGCCCGTTCGATCTCGAAGGACCCGCGTCCAACGCCCATGTAGTCGCTACGATCGCCGTTTACTTTGCTCCAAATCGTACAGGAGGAGGAATGGCTGAAGCTGACTTTTATACCTTGTTGGCTTTCCTCTATGCTGGGTTATTGACTGTAGGGAGCATGACTACAACCGTGTTGATGAACTTGGCAGATGTGGAGTGGCTAGGTCATCTGCTGGTGGTTGTGGTGTGGATCGGTGGAGGGTATGGTCTGCTAGCTTGGTCAAAGTTCGTAATGGCCAAACCGACTTTCAACACTGCTTGCTCCATGGTTGTTTTGCTAACATCGACCGTGTTCGTATTCTTGAGTTGTTCTAGGCTTTAGTGATTGTGTGCGCAGCATAACGAAGGAAACTTCGATCCATGAAGGCGTGTTCGAGAGCCATCCCATCTTGCGGAGCGCAGAGTTGGTCTTGATAGGGATTACGATATCGAATTTCTTGTGCTATGCCTTTTGGCCTAGCAGCAGCGTTTCCAAGCTGCAGTACGTCGTTTGTCCACTGGCGGAATGCGATTAACTAACCGATTGTGCAGGAATGATCTTAACAAGACATTGGATTCGTTCAGCACCCTCCTCGAGATGTTGACCTCCACCTTCCTCCTGTCCTCCACATCGTATTCCGAACCCCAACTAGTGAAAGCGATCCAAAATCACAACGCTAGTTTCACGTCTTTAAAAGCATCCTTCGATTTGGCCAGGATGGAATTCTTCGATGAACGCACTCAAGATCATCTGGAGAGTTATTCGAAGATCATCAGCCTCATGTCGGAGCTTGCACAACATTTGAGCGGCTTGAGAAGTGGTTGTACGCTCCAAAAAGATATCATGGATGCACAAATGAAAGGCGTCATTGGCGAACAGTCCGAGCCAGAGGACAGCGGCGCTGGCATGAGTGGACGGAGTGAGAGGTGGTTGAGTGAGGAGCAGAAACTCTCCAATGAGGTGATGGTCTTCGAAGCGTTCCGGGAAACAGTAGGACCAAGTCTGCGCAGACTCACCGTGAGCCTTCTGTCAGCTTCCGTAATTTCTTTTCCTCTCAGAATACCATTACAGGCATTATCGAAACGGTCACTGAAACGACTCCAGTCCTCCTTCCTCCACTCGAAGCGAGGCGAGCCTGCGCTCCTAGCCATCCGTTCTCACGACAAAGACGCCTCAACAGAAGCTTTGCTCGGCTCTGAAGATCTCGGCTCTTTGCGAACTTCTTTGTTGGAATGTCTCGAAGCATATCGAATCGCTCACACTTCAGCTCTTACGAAGATCTACCGTTATTCTGCGAGTGAGCGGACGTTGCCTCCACCTGCCTTCTTGAAGGAACATCCAATATTCAACAGCGAAGCTTTGTCAGAGGCAGAAGCGGAGAGCGATGGACCACACGAAGAGATCTTTCTTCTATATTTCTTCCTCTATACAATGGAGGAGTTTGTCCAGGACTTGACAGAACTGTTAACCCTCTTCGAAGGCGTCAAGGAACAGGAAGAGAAGGCAGAGCGAGAATGGATGAGGAGGAAGGAAAAATGGTGGTTTATGCGTCCTTTCGTTGGCAATTTGCAACAGACAAAATGGAGGAACTTGTGTGCGTCTACTATTACTGCTTTGTCTAGTCTCTAACTAGGGGGCACACCAGACAATCTTTTCCCAACCCTTCTTCCAAAGGCGAAAGACGACACGCCATTCCCCATAATCGATGGGCCGGCGTTGACGTCGCACAAAAATGAAGAGGAGGAACTGAGGGGATGGAGGAAATTCAAGCGTGGGCTGTGGTATCTCGGATATAGGGTAAAACAGCCAGATATCACTTATGGCTTCAAGACTGGTCCGTTCAGCTCCAAAATCACAATATCCCGTTAACCATATTTAGGGTTGGGAGCATTGTGTCTTGCTATTCCCGCCTTCATACCTTCCTTCAGGGATGACTACGTGCGGTACAAAGGATGGTGGGCTTTGGTGAGTCCACATTTATAAGTCTGTGTAGCATCTTATATTATTGGACAGGTCTCCTACATGGTCGTTATGAGGCACTTCTTTCCCTACCTGCTGATAAATAACCTGATTTGTGTGATAGCCCTTCTATCGGACAAACTAACTACCTCATTGTCCACCGTCTTCTGGGTTCTCTCGCCGGCGCAGGCGTAGCGATAGCCTTTTATGAACTTTTCCCTGAGAATCCCATCGTTCTTCCCATTTTAGGTTGGCTCTTCTGCCTCCCGTGCTTCTATTACGCCGTGAACTACCCTAGTTCGTCATTTCTTTCTCGGCGTAGCATGATGCTTATCTTGCTATACCAGCGTATGCACCTACTGCGAGGTTTGTATTGCTCACCTATAACCTCACCTGTCTTGTGCGCCACTCCGTAGCTTGTCAGATAACTCCATCTAACGGGAAGGTGCGCAGTCAACCTATAATCAGAGGGAGCTCGATGTCTCGCACATAACAATCGCCTTGATGAGGATGATGGTTAGTTTGGCTACTGAAAGCTCCATGCCTCAATACTCAAGAGCAAAACCCATAGTCCGTAGTAATCGGCGTCGGCTGGAGTTTTATTATCACTCGTTTCATCCTGCCGTATGAAGCCAGGAAGGAGCTCCGAAAAGGATTATCTGAGTACATGTTTTGCTTCCTCACATGCTATCAGAGACCCATGTTTTATAGATGGCTATTGAACGCCGCACACCTTTACGACCGCATTGTGCGCTCGTATTCCTACAATCCCGCTGCAATCAGACCCGATGGATCCAAACCCTCCAAATCTGTCATGGACGGATCATGGTCCTTAACGAGAGAGGACACTGAAAAACTCAAACACGAATTTGATGACTGTCGAAAGATGGTGCTTCACCAACGAATACAACTCCTTCACGTATGTCGCCATCATCAACATGATACTGAGCTGATTTCAGATATGCAGCTGTCCTCCCTTTTAACTCAAACAATAAACGAACCCAGATTGAAAGGGCCGTTTCCAGTAGCGAGTTATCGAGAGGTCTTGTCCCACTGCCAGAATATACTAGACCTCTTCCACAGCATTCAGTGTGTCGTTTCGCGCGATTCATGGCATCAAAACGTAATCATGGATTTCGTGATACCTGTCAACAAATACCGGCGAGAAATGGTTGCGTCCTCCCATTGTTGTTCCATCCATTGCTGAATGTAGCTCCAGGTCGGCAATGTCATCCTCTTCTTCAGCTTGCTGGCTAGCACTGTTTGGCTCAAGACGCCGATGCCACCATATCTTCCTCCATGCGCTCTTTCTCGACAGCGTTTAGCCAACAAAATTCGAAAGCTTCCAGTCGTGAGACAAAGAGCGGTCAGAGGCAGCCCAGACTACTTGCTATACTTTGCATATGTCGTTGCTATGAAGCAGGTACTATGGCATCCTTTTGATCAGTGTGACACTGATCTAGAACAGGTCATTGACGAACTCGAAGATCTTGGACGTAGCTTCCAGTCACTCTTTGGTATTATTGGCGGTTTCAAAAGTACGCGTCACTCCTCTCATTCTCCCATTGCAGTGTAGCTCATGTGAATTACGTAGGTGGAGACATGTTTGAGATTATGTTTCACGCGGAGCCAATACACGATTCAGTTTAAGTCATTTGTGCATTTGTGCGTAACCACACCAGTGACAGCAGCAAATCAATTTACGTGAACATTTCATCCGTCTTTCTTCAGTGAGTTGGCAAAAAGTGATTGCATTCCAAGAACGGAGTCCGCTGCAGAATTCCATCTTTCAACAGAAACGTTCCGGAGCTGCAGTTGTTGACTCTGCAATTGCACGTGCACGGGTGTGTGGGATTTTTGCCAGCAGAGCCCATCGACCGACTGCTACTGCAATCTCGCACTCTTTCCCAGCTAAACTCACACCATCGTTGGAGGCACGTTGGAGAAACCTCTAAAATCGCGAAAGAACATTTAACAACGCAGCATCGATTCGCGCTCAAGTTTCCCATGGACTCATGCTCGTCCAGTGCAACTCGGCGCGCGTATTCTGCTGCTGAACGAGATATATCTGGAAATTTTGAGGAGGTCTCTACGGAGGTGATTTTGAATATGCTGCCAAATCCATCAGGTCATTCCCCCAAGCAGCTCTTCATTCAAGAGGCTGAGGATGAGGGGGATGGGAACGTTCAATGCAAGGGTCTCGTGAGTTTATCGTGACCTTGAGGATGATACTGACAACAAAAGCAGATCACAGCTCTCGGCCCCGTCCTTGCCCAAGGCTGGGAGCTCGTTGCTCCAGCAAATGATGGCGATGTTACCACAGAAAATATCTACGGTCAACAATCGTTCAAGCCTGGTCTTTTACTTTACTCTTCAAAAGGCCCGAATTCCTGCCGCCCCAGGGAGATAGAGCTTTTCGGAGTAGTTAAGCCAGCCCCAGTATGCCATGTATTCGATTGCAAAGACAAAGTATTCGAATGCCAAACAGAAGAAGCCAAGCACATACGAGGACAGTTGACTCTATACAACACTACTGTTCAAACAATGCAGCCGCGAACTCGAGTCTTTTCGTTCTTCGTCCATTCAACCTCTGCGCGCTTACTGTGCCATTCACGAGCTGGGACTCGAATATCGCCGGCTTTTGGCATCAACGACCAAAATAATTATCTTGGTCAATTCCTCTGGCGATTAAGAGGACAGCGGCGCTGGCATGAGTGGACGGAGTGAGAGGTGGTTGAGTGAGGAGCAGAAACTCTCCAATGAGGTGATGGTCTTCGAAGCGTTCCGGGAAACAGTAGGACCAAGTCTGCGCAGACTCACCGTGAGCCTTCTGTCAGCTTCCGTAATTTCTTTTCCTCTCAGAATACCATTACAGGCATTATCGAAACGGTCACTGAAACGACTCCAGTCCTCCTTCCTCCACTCGAAGCGAGGCGAGCCTGCGCTCCTAGCCATCCGTTCTCACGACAAAGACGCCTCAACAGAAGCTTTGCTCGGCTCTGAAGATCTCGGCTCTTTGCGAACTTCTTTGTTGGAATGTCTCGAAGCATATCGAATCGCTCACACTTCAGCTCTTACGAAGATCTACCGTTATTCTGCGAGTGAGCGGACGTTGCCTCCACCTGCCTTCTTGAAGGAACATCCAATATTCAACAGCGAAGCTTTGTCAGAGGCAGAAGCGGAGAGCGATGGACCACACGAAGAGATCTTTCTTCTATATTTCTTCCTCTATACAATGGAGGAGTTTGTCCAGGACTTGACAGAACTGTTAACCCTCTTCGAAGGCGTCAAGGAACAGGAAGAGAAGGCAGAGCGAGAATGGATGAGGAGGAAGGAAAAATGGTGGTTTATGCGTCCTTTCGTTGGCAATTTGCAACAGACAAAATGGAGGAACTTGTGTGCGTCTACTATTACTGCTTTGTCTAGTCTCTAACTAGGGGGCACACCAGACAATCTTTTCCCAACCCTTCTTCCAAAGGCGAAAGACGACACGCCATTCCCCATAATCGATGGGCCGGCGTTGACGTCGCACAAAAATGAAGAGGAGGAACTGAGGGGATGGAGGAAATTCAAGCGTGGGCTGTGGTATCTCGGATATAGGGTAAAACAGCCAGATATCACTTATGGCTTCAAGACTGGTCCGTTCAGCTCCAAAATCACAATATCCCGTTAACCATATTTAGGGTTGGGAGCATTGTGTCTTGCTATTCCCGCCTTCATACCTTCCTTCAGGGATGACTACGTGCGGTACAAAGGATGGTGGGCTTTGGTGAGTCCACATTTATAAGTCTGTGTAGCATCTTATATTATTGGACAGGTCTCCTACATGGTCGTTATGAGGCACTTCTTTCCCTACCTGCTGATAAATAACCTGATTTGTGTGATAGCCCTTCTATCGGACAAACTAACTACCTCATTGTCCACCGTCTTCTGGGTTCTCTCGCCGGCGCAGGCGTAGCGATAGCTTTTTATGAACTTTTCCCTGAGAATCCCATCGTTCTTCCCATTTTAGGTTGGCTGTTCTGCCTCCCGTGCTTCTATTACGCCGTGAACTACCCTAGTTCGTCATTTCTTTCTCGGCGTAGCATGATGCTTATCTTGCTATACCAGCGTATGCACCTACTGCGAGGTTTGTATTGCTCACCTATAACCTCACCTGTCTTGTGCGCCACTCCGTAGCTTGTCAGATAACTCCATCTAACGGGAAGGTGCGCAGTCAACCTATAATCAGAGGGAGCTCGATGTCTCGCACATAACAATCGCCTTGATGAGGATGATGGTTAGTTTGGCTACTGAAAGCTCCATGCCTCAATACTCAAGAGCAAAACCCATAGTCCGTAGTAATCGGCGTCGGCTGGAGTTTTATTATCACTCGTTTCATCCTGCCGTATGAAGCCAGGAAGGAGCTCCGAAAAGGATTATCTGAGTACATGTTTTGCTTCCTCACATGCTATCAGAGACCCATGTTTTATAGATGGCTATTGAACGCCGCACACCTTTACGACCGCATTGTGCGCTCGTATTCCTACAATCCCGCTGCAATCAGACCCGATGGATCCAAACCCTCCAAATCTGTCATGGACGGATCATGGTCCTTAACGAGAGAGGACACTGAAAAACTCAAACACGAATTTGATGACTGTCGAAAGATGGTGCTTCACCAACGAATACAACTCCTTCACGTATGTCGCCATCATCAACATGATACTGAGCTGATTTCAGATATGCAGCTGTCCTCCCTTTTAACTCAAACAATAAACGAACCCAGATTGAAAGGGCCGTTTCCAGTAGCGAGTTATCGAGAGGTCTTGTCCCACTGCCAGAATATACTAGACCTCTTCCACAGCATTCAGTGTGTCGTTTCGCGCGATTCATGGCATCAAAACGTAATCATGGATTTCGTGATACCTGTCAACAAATACCGGCGAGAAATGGTTGCGTCCTCCCATTGTTGTTCCATCCATTGCTGAATGTAGCTCCAGGTCGGCAATGTCATCCTCTTCTTCAGCTTGCTGGCTAGCACTGTTTGGCTCAAGACGCCGATGCCACCATATCTTCCTCCATGCGCTCTTTCTCGACAGCGTTTAGCCAACAAAATTCGAAAGCTTCCAGTCGTGAGACAAAGAGCGGTCAGAGGCAGCCCAGACTACTTGCTATACTTTGCATATGTCGTTGCTATGAAGCAGGTACTAAGGCATCCTTTTGATCAGTGTGACACTGATCTAGAACAGGTCATTGACGAACTCGAAGATCTTGGACGCAGCTTCCAGTCACTCTTTGGTATTATTGGCGGTTTCAAAAGTACGCGTCATTCCTCTCATTCTCCCATTGCAGTGTAGCTCACGTCCATTGCGTAGGTGGAGACATGTTTGAGATTATGTTTCACGCGGAGCCAATACACGATTCAGTTTAAGTCATTTGTGCATTTGTGTGAAACCAACATATCACTGACAGAAAATCAACTTTCAGGAACATTTGATCCTTCTTTCCTCAGTGAGTTGGGCAAAAAGTGATTGCATTCCAAGGGGAGTTCGCTATACACATTGAAAAATAGGAGCAGAAACATTAGTTGCGTCTGCAGAATTCCATCTTTCATCAGAAACGTTCAGGAGCTGCAGTTGTTGACTGTTGACTCTGCAACTGCACGTGCAAGGGAGTGTGGGATTTTTGCCAGCGGAGCAAACCAGAGCCATCGACCGACTGCTACTGCAATCTCTCACTCTTTCCCAGCTAAACTCACGCTACCGTTGGAGGCACTTTGGAGAAACCTCTAAATCGCCAAAGAACATCTAACAACCCAGCATCGATTCGGGCTCAAATTTCCCATGGACTCATGCTTGTCCAGTGCAACTCGGCGCGCGTATTCTGCTGCCGAACGAGATATATCTGGAAAATTTGAGGAAGTCGCCACGGAGGTGATTTTGAATATGCTGTCAAATCCATCAGGTCATTCCCCCAAGCAGCTCTTCATTGAAGAGGCTGAGGATGAGGAGGATGAGAACGTTCAATGCAAGGGTCTCGTGAGTTTATCGTGAGCTTGAGAATGATGCTGACAACGAAAGTAGATCACAGCTCTCAGCCCCGTCCTCGCCCAAGGCTGGGAGCTCGTTTGTCCGGCAAATAATGGCGATGTTACTACAGAAAGTATCTACGGTCAACAATCGTTCAAGCCTGGTCTTTTGCTTTACTCTTCAAAAGGCCCTAATTCCTGCCGCCCCAGGGAGATAGAGCTTTTTGGAGTGGTTAAGTCAGCCCCCGTATGCCGTGTATTCGATTGCAAAGACAAAGCGTTCGAATGCCAAACAGAAGAAGCCAAGCATATACGAGGACAGTTGACTCTATACAACACTGTTATTCAAACAATGCAGCCGCGAACTCGAGTCTTTTCGTTCTTCGTCCAGTCCACCTCTGCGCGCTTACTGTGCCATTCACGAGCTGGGACTCGAATATCGCAGGCTTTTGGAATCAACGACCAAAATAATTACCTTGGTCAATTCCTCTGGCGATTCACTCATGCATCTCCTTCTCAGAGGGGACACGACACTTCCATCGAACGTGCTGAAGGTGGGAATGCCATTGAAGCAAGGAAGGCCTTAGGGTTGGAGAACGAGGTTGACCTCTTTCAGGTCACCGTGGAGAATGAACGTTTTGCTTTCGCACAACCCTTCACAGGCTTTCATTCTCGGCCTGTCAGTCGAGGCACTTATTGCTATCGCGCTTACTGGGCTAGAGAAAAAAAGGTCGTTCTCCTCAAGGATACATGGAGGAAGGAGGAGTATGGGAAGGAAGGGGATGTTTATAAAATTTTGAGGTCCAAACAAGTAAGGAACATTCTAACCATCGTATGTCACCAGGATGTCGATGACCAGAATCCTCTCCAACTAGCAGAAGGAGCTGAGGGATGGAAGCTGAAACACTATCGAATAGTATTTGAAGAGGTGGGAGAGCGTCTGAATCAGTTCAGATCGTCTTGGGAACTGGTTAAGGTAATGTCAGATGCCTTTACAGGTATGTTTTCTTTTGCTGCTTCCAATAACGCTGACTTCATAAATGGTAGCTCATCGAGATGCATTCGAGAATGCTGGTGTCCTTCACCGGGACGTTTCCTTTGGAAATATACTTCTCATTCGGTCGGGGGATGAAGTTCATGGGATGCTTATTGATTGGGAATTTGCAGAGGTCAAATATTGCCCTGAGAAGGGTGCCACAGAAAGAACTGTTCGTTTTCTCATTGCTCAGAGAGAGTATTGCCCATGGTGCTTAGGGAACATTTCCATTCCTATCTCTTCGCTTGTTGAACGACTATCGACGCCCGCAGCTCGTTAGCGACGACATCCAATCATTTCTTTACGTCCTCGTCTGGATAACTCTCCACCACGGACCCACCCAGCTGGACCCAGCCGATCGCACCAGTCAGCTTGAATTCTTTGATCCCAGGAGGACCCTCCAGTCTGCTTACACGGCCAAACTCTCTGCGGTTCAACGTGACATGTCAGAATACATGAACGTAAACACTGTGCCGTTCGGTGACCTTCTATCTGCTCTGCTCTCGACTCTCAGTCTTGCTGTAACATACCAACATTTTCTGGACACACCGCGTCTTGTTGTTAGGCGGCGGAAGGAAGAAGAGAGAGATGCTTGGGAGAAAATGGAGAGTCATAAGTTTGTGGCTGATACGATGGAGCAGGCCTTGAAGAACCTGGAGTGGAAACAAATTCAGGACGGGGCAGTGAACCATCTGCTAGTGGATTGAGAGTCGCTGTTTAACGTATGGACTTCAATGTTCAACCAGGAGGAACGCTAATGAGATATCGTAATAACTGAGCTGTTCACACAGTCCATTAATTTGGAACCTGCAGGTGGTGGTTGAATTCATCTGTACATGAGTAACGCATGATTCCTTCCCTTTGAACTTGGACTGAAGTGTAACCAAAGTAGGCATTCCATCGATCAATTGTGCTGTTATACATCGTCTAAAACATGTCGCGAAATGTAAGGATAAATAAGTACTGCTTCCCAACAACTCCATCCCCAACGGAAACGTTAAAGGAGTTTGAAGGGTGATTGCAAAAGAGCGCATGAAAACTCAAGATTATACTTTTAGATGTCGTAAACTGCATTCATCAGTTCTTTCTTCACCAAGGATTCGCCAGTCCACCTCCGCTCAAACCTTCAGCGAAGCTTCGTTGTTGTCGTTCCCGTTCCTCTTCTTCCTCGCGTACTCGCTGTTCCTCCTCTCTCCTCCTCTCCTCCTCTTCGGCCGCCTTCTGTGCCTGCAGTTGCTGTTGTTGTTCTTGAGCTGAGAGGGGAGCTGGTGGGCGTTGGACACCTAATATCTTATCTTGCGCCTCCCGTGCTTCGTCCAAATACACCTCCCAAGCAGCCACAATCTCCTTTTGTCGGTCGACCATGCCGTTTACGAATTCCTCCAAACCCATCTTAAAGTCTTCAATCTTCTCTTGATCGAAGCGGAGGATCTCAGACTTAACCAGACGGGTTATCTCTTGGTATTCGGCTTTAAACGATTGGGCCCTTCGTTCAGCCTAAACTCCCATTAGACACCGGCACAGGGGAAGACTGTGAAAAAGCGGACATCAACAAGTTCGGTCCAAGCTTGATCCAATTGTTCTGAGAAACGTATGCCTTGAGCTTTAAGCTTTTCGTGGTTCCTCTTCGCCTTCGAGAGTGTCTGCTCCGCTGCCTGGTGCGCCTGGAATGCCTTTACTCGGCTCGCAAGACTCAGCTAGATCTCTGTCAACATCTCCAGCCACACAAATGAAAAAGACAAACCCTAGCAGAGCCAATCTGCCTGACATACCCTTCAACCAAAACAGACAGGCCTTCATCTTCCTTTTTGGCTTGCTCCTCCCCTACAATCCGCAAACGCTGTTGCAATTTCGACAGCTTGGCGAATACGCCTTTGAGAGTAGAGGAGAGGTCGCAGTCCGAAATATTCAAATAAATGGCTTCCATCTCGCTCAGAGACGACGTGAAAACCAGACGAGACTTGGAGCATTTGACCAAGGTCTCGTGCAATGATTTAAGTTGGGACTCTAGCGAGTCGAGGTAGTTTCGCCGCTCGTCAAAGAACTAATACCCTTGTTAGCTACCAAGCACGCTAAGAAGAGAGACAAACCTCGTCGAATTCAATAAACTTTGCACCACCAACAACGCTTCCCACCATTCCCAACAGGCCAGCACCACCAACACCCATCGCACTCGTCCGTCTTCCGTCCCTTTCTGCCTCTAATCGGCGTTGCTTGATCTACATGCAAACCGTCCAAATCTACGTTGACGTAAGTAAGTGAAAGCCTACATCCATAGACAATGTGTCGCTCTCAAGGAACAACCGCAGATCATTGTCCTCATATAAAATTGGATGGCTGGTGCACCGCTCCAAAAAGTCCTGCAGTCCATGTCGTCGGTTTTCCACAAACTCAGCATCGAACCTCCCTGTCAAGCAAATCCGTCAATGGAGTGCTAGCATAAATCGAAAGAAACTGACCCATAGCTTGCTTCTCCGGTAACTGAGGAACCATAACTCCCGGATTGTCCTCCAAAAGCTGCTCATAGAGCCACACAAACTCCTTATACCTCCTCAACACAGAGAACTCTGGCTTCTTGAATGAAGTACTATTCGTCTATCCCACCCTCTCAGTCAAACATGAACAAAACGAAAATGGTGATACGAACCTGAGTCCTAACAGTGTACACTGTGTGTCCACTCATAGGATTGATTGCTGCCCCAACCTTCTGCGGATCTCCAACGCGGATCACAAACTTTGGTCTCGGCTTAGCAGGCTGAATTGGCTGCTGTTGTGGGGCTGGAGGAGGTGCGACTTGCTGCTGCAAGATCTGCGGCGCAGCTGCTGGATGGGCATGATGAGGATGAGCATGTCCGGCCCCGTTAGCCTGTTGTCGATAGGGAACTGGGGAGTGGGGATGAGGATGAGGATGAGCGTGAGTGGCGTATGAAGGTGCGAAGGACTGTTCTGAGGTGTAGGAAGGAGGACCGCGAGTATTCGGCACGTGAGTCGGAGCGTGGGGCGAGGGAGGGATGTAAAAGTTCTGTTGCTGATACTGCTGGTTCACACTCGGCGACTGCCCCTGTTCTTGTTGTTGCTGCTGCTGCGGTGGAGGAGGACTCCAAGGACTCTGGGGCTGTCGAATCGGTTGGGGACTCGCGTTTGAGCTCGCCCTTATGCTACTCTGCGAGCTTGCCACCATGTTCTCCTCCTCAGATGGAGCGACCAAGCTCACTTCCCTAGTAGGTGGTCCGGGGCTGACGAGAACCCTATCGGATTCGAAGGATGGACGAGTTGAAATGACGCTTCCATTCATTGACGCTGGTGTTGGATCTACGGATGGAGAAGGTGAGGGGGAGGGAAGGGGAGAAGGAGACGCAACTGCCGTTGCTGGTGCCGAGGGAACTTTCTCCTCTGCTTCCTTTTCTGCTTCTGGGGCTTGGACGGCTGTCGCTGCAGAAGGAGTAGTCATGTCCTCCGACGTCCTCGCAGTGGTTGGAGGCGTCGATTCTGACTGCGACTGCGAGTGCGTTGGAGGAGAAGAGGGAGTGGGTGTGGAGGGGGACGCGGAGAGGGAGGGGTTCTCCTGTCCCGGAGCTTCCTCCGCCTTTCCAACGACCGTCTGCGCTTCCAAAGCAGGAGCTGCATTCTTCTCCTCTCCAACGATTGGAGCTGGAGCTGGAACCGCTGGTGGAGCGGGACTTGGAGCAGGTGAAGGAGCGGCAGGAGTAGAAGGAAGTGGGACATCCTTCGGCTCCTTCTCTTTCCCTTTCTGTTCCTCTTCCTTCGGTGCAGGTGTGGCAGGACTCGACGCCGTCTTTCCCAAAGGTGAAGGAGAAGGAGGTGTTCCGGCGTTAAGTTGCTGTTTGGGCGGTAGGAACATACTCTTGGTTCCCTTGTCTTCTATCCTTCCTCCCCTTGCAGGTCCCTTTCGGATCGAGGATTTACGCTTGTTGAAAGCTTCAAGCGGGTCTTCGTCTTCTTCGAATACCTGGATCCATGCAGAGATATAGAACATGAACAAAAACCTCCCATCTCTGGCACAGACAATAGGAAGCAACGTACACTCTTCGCAAACAAGCTCTCCCTCTTCCCCTTCTTGCCCTCCTTCTTGCTCAAAAAGTCTCCAGGTCTGTCAATTATGCCTCCAAGTGGGCTAGGCGTAACGTCACCCAGCAACAAACTACTCGGAAGAGCCTTGGGCTTTGGTTCCCTCTTCGCTGGCTTGGCAGGAGGGGGAGGTGGAACGTCAGGATCCGCAAAAGCAGTTGCAGTTGTAGGAGAAGGAAAGGAAGGAGGAGCAAAAGGGTTGGCATTGAAAGAGTTGGAAGGATCGTAGAAGGCGGATTGGGAGAGCGAGTGGGGCGGAGGAGGAGGAGGGGAGGCCAGGAATGCCGATTGAGTAGACGGAGGTGGGGATGTCTGGAAGGGTGATTGTGCTTCCGCCTCGTTGTAGTCGTATGCTCCGAAACCGCCTGTAGGCGCTGGAAGAGACGGAGATTCGAACGCTTGGAATTGTCCAGCAATTGGAGAGGGAGATGTTGCGTCGTAGTCGTATCCGGAGGCAGCAAAGCTCGTTCCACTCTCCATCTCTCTCGCCGATCCCATCGTCGCCGTCCTCGCATGTCCAAACCTTCCAGGCCCAGCTCCTTCTCCTCCCTGATATGAGCGCTCAGGAGAAGTCGAGTAAGAGTCCTTCCTCACATGGCCACCGTGTGCAGCAAAAGAGGTTTGAGTCGCAGAAGGAGAGGAAATGGAAGGTGGACGAGCGAAGGAGGCAGATCGTCGATGAGAAGAGGAGGATGAAGGGACACGATAATCTTCCGAGCCCCACCCCGCCTTCCTACCTCCAACGCCCACTCCAACCTGTCCATCATCCTCATCCTCCCTGACCCGCTCAACCTGCGCAGGACGATATACCTCCTCTGTCCCTCCAAACCCTGTGCCATCGTCTCCTCCTCCTCCTCCTAGCGCAGATATAGAGGAAGACGAAGGGTCAGGCGCACCGTATACCGCCTCATCCTCGTCTTCTCCCCTTCGTCCCATGCCGCCGAATCCACCCAACCCGTTCCCTTGCAAAACGGAGGACGGAGGAGGCGCATAGTCTGGATCGAGCCACCCGCTACCGGTGTCTTCACCCCAGGCATTGGAGGAAGGATGAGCGTTGGAGAAGAGGGTGGAGCCAGTTGACGTCGGGGGCAGGTCGGCAAAGGGATTGGAGGTCGTGTAGTCCATCTTTTCTCGTTTTCTTCGTCAGCACGTATAATATTACCCCTCGAATAATATTCCTGAGTCAGTACAAGTATGGGAAGGCGACTGTTCGATAGGAGCAAGGCAGAACTGTTCGTGGTCGAGAATGCAAGGTCGAAAGAAGCGGAGCCGCAGCCAACGAAACTTCAACCTGGAGACTCGCAACTGGTTGATCATGAGTTGAGTGCATGAACAATGAGCACATGAGCAGAGGAGAAAAGGTTTTGGGCCAGGGAGGACTTTGTGAAAAGCAAACGATTGATAGACATCGGGAGGCAGTTAGGAACTTGCGTGCGCTGGCGCAACCCTTAGTCCCTTAGTCGAAGTAAGCTCCCTCATCGGTTGCCGTCTGAGCTTGAGTTACGAGTAGAGAGGGTGATGTGAGATACGACTCCATATTTCCCGTAGATCCATTAACCATGTCTACTTGTGAACGTGAGAGGGAGAAGCTCCCTGAACGGCCCGAGCATCTCCCTTCTTATCATCTCATCTTGGACATTACTCATTTAAACACGCTCTTGGGTTCGTTCCCATTTTTGAGTCCCCTCAAGCCGCTCTGGCTGCGTTTAAACAGCGCCGAACTTGTTTATCGGGGAGGTGTGTGGTACAACAGAGACAAGTGAATAATCCCTCCTTTGGGCACACGAGCAGAGAGAAACTTTCAACGCTGCTGTTGATGATAAAACATGAACTTGTGCAACCACCAGCGTCGACGACACCGATCCCCCTTCTCTCGTTCCTTTTTCCGTTTTGTTCCTTTAAATCGCCAATATGCCTTCAATTCGTTCAGAACTTCGTGTGAGGTTTTCATCGTCAGGTCTAAATCCTCCAATTTCTGAAGCAAGTTCGTTGGTTTCTGATTATGGCGTCTTTAATCAAATGGAACCTTGAACGCGGAAAGAGATTGAATCTTCTACACTCCCTTTCCTCTTTACCGCAGTACCCTGCCCCTCACGCCGTCCACAAATGTTTTACCATGCATCACCATTTCTCAGGAACAGGAATATCTACTTCATGGTATTCGGAGATGAGAGGGCTTCATCCTGCGACCGGCAAGCCTCCGGATACCTTTTGGGGTTGTTCACCACCTACTCGTACTGTGCAGATCTGAGGTTTGTAAAGAGTGGACAGAACAATGTGGAATCCCATTTGGTAAAATGATCTAAAACTCATTCTACAGCGAAATTTGCATTCGTACAGATCTTTCGAGCCGTTTCGAACTTGAGTGACATATCGTGTTATCAACAGTATAGAGTGTGATGATATAATCTCGCAAAACAGCCAAAAGCTTGAATCGATCTCAATCTTCGACCTAATTCGACGAGTCTCTTACCAACCTTCCTCTTCTCTTTCTTCGCTAATCTTAGGATCTGCTAACACCTCCATCACATACGTCATGTTCTCCCCATACCACTTGCGAAGGTTTTCTTCGCTATTCCTATTCTCAAACCCTTTGATCCATCGCGCTCGTTTTTCACTCGAGATTTCGCACGGAAACGAACTAGTTCTCCTCATCGTGGTATTCCAGCCCAAGCTCGTCTTGAGCACTAAAGTCCTCCAGGCCCCCGGTGGCCAGAAGTGGGCATTTTGCAATAATTCGACCATTCGAAGGATGGGATTCCATTCTGCCGTTTTGTACCAGTATTCAAGATCTGCTAAGGCCCCGGTTTCAGGTCCTCGTTGACGAAGCTGGTCCCTCCAGAACTTGCGCAGTTGAGTGTTTTCGTAGTATTGGTATCTTCGCTCCCAGTTTTCTGACCCCTTCTCTGGTGGAAACTCTTCATCATCGGGATGCGTTTCAACGTCCATTCCGTGAATGATCTCTGGGATGATGCATAACGTAAAAGCAGATGGGATTATTGCTGCCCTTTCCCAATCGATTATTCCGGAAATAGAGAGTGTCCGCTGGTCATCGGAGAGATCCACTAGAATGTTAGTGAGAAGGTCCGGATGATGGAGCAGAGGTTGAAAATTTGGGTGCGGACGATGAGGAAGAAAAGATTCTTGGGGTATCGGCGGGAGGAACAGTTCAGGTATCAAAGGTCGAGCCGCTTCTAGCGAGCTCAAAATCGCGTCTGGTCCATATGTATCGGCGAGCTCGTCATACCACATATTTGAGTACTCTTTGTTCTTCATAAGTTCTGCGATCCGAGTAAAGCGAGCTTGTTCTCGGTGCAGGGCGGATAGGACGAATTCGTGATGTTCGTTCCCTTCAAATACACAATTAGCCACGTCCACAGCCCAAGGAATACGTACATGGCCCACGATCTATATCCATTTCCCCCAATGGACCATGCCACCAGTGGTGCTGCATAGTCAGCCCAATGGTGACCCTATATGAGCAGTTAGATTCTAATCGTAGAGAAAAACTCCCAAACTTCGATAAAGGCCGAGACGCAGTCACAAGTTGAGACTGGAAATCAGCAAGTTGGAACAAAATAGCTTTCTTGGCTTCAAAGGTCAAGTCCTCCCAGACATCTGCAAGGCGTTTACCTGGCAGCTTTCGATAGACCATGTATTCCGCCCCGATAGGATTGTTCTCCTGAGAGTCGAACAGAATCGGTTGGGGTACTGGAATGCTCGTGTTCTCAGCGACGAATAGAAGCGTAGCAACCTCGCTCTCAGTCAGCAAGCACGAAGGCTGATCGTTCGTGAAAAAATATGAAGTCTCCTCGATCAGTTTGCGAAAGCGAAACCTCGCCATATACGTTGTCCCGACAGAATCTTCGAATTCGAAATTTTGATGGTAACGCCCAACAAGTAAATTTATGTTTGTCTTAAATACGGGTTGAACTGCTCGACCTAGTTGACGTTCGAGGACTTGTTGCAGTAGTTGAGGAAACACTGTGGTTCCGTCCAGAAGTTGACAACCAGCGCTATCATTTGTGAACTCGGCATAATCCCCTGGAAGACAGAGTATTAGCAATTGTTCGGGAATGCCGAGTGCCTACTCTCAGAAGGACGGTGCAAACAGATCGCAGGAGAGGTAGAAGCCCGCCGGGGTGCAGTGGTGAGATGTCGTTGTAACGAGCGAAAGGTGCAATGAAGAATATATGGCGTAATGTGTCTGAGTGGAAGGCGAAATGCCTCGGGGTGCTTGAGCTTAAGGAACTTGAAGGAGTGTCGCGAGTGAAGCATCCATGCATTTCATGCAAGCTTCAAACTTGCTGTTTAACGTTTAACGTTGATGTGACCGGACAACCACGCGTCGGCCTTGCTAACGCCGAAGGAACTTGCAAGGCGGCAGATGAGGAAGTGAGTTGACCTGAGCAGCAAAAAAGGCGCTGTCCGTATCTTGGGGATGATGATGATGCTGAATGCCCTTGCCCCGGAATATAGTTGCTTTCGAGGACGTCGATGATTACAGTACCATCGATTCTCTCACATTCACGGGGTTGGGGGTTGAGACTCATAAAACTGTTCTTTGTCTTTGTCTACTCGACCCAATCGGAGACAGATGGGAGCATATGGCAGGAGTTTGAAGATGAGAGTTGAATGGGAAACGACTCCAATTCCAATCAACTCCAGCTCTTCTTCAAGGCTCTGAGCTCACGGTTCCCTGGAGAAGAGTAGATGGATGCAAAAACATTATTTCATGTGATGGATGCTTGTGTGAGTGTAGTAATATTGATGTGTGGCGGAAAGTCACAAATGCAGAAACATAGCTGAAACACCACCTACGGCAAGGTCTAACAAAACTGGCCTTTTACGGGCTCTTTGCCGAAATTTGAACATCATACTCCGAAGCTGAGTACGCATCATGACCGTCCACATCCGGTGAAGGCTCCAGTCTATCTTCCCATCAGAACCTTCATTCAAGAATGAGCAATGAACCGACTTTTTTTCTAGGTTTGTCACCTGTTCGACGCTAACTAGCACGCCTTCATAATTAAGAGGTGAACCCCCCTCCATTCTCCTTCCTAAACTCTGAAGCCGGACCTCCCGTCCGCCATGTGTGCTGGGTTGATTATTGCTGCCAAATTGTGTGATTGTATTTCGTCGCCCCGATCCGCTGTGGCTTGAAGGGCCCTCCTCTCGCGAGTTTGCGACTGGAGCGATTGACCGAAGATGGAGAACGATGCGAGATGCCATCATGGTCGTGAATATGAGTGGAAGTGGAGCGTTGAGAACAGGGTTGACGACGGTAGGGATGCTGTTTCGTTCGCGAATTGTTAGCAAAGAGCACGGACAGTAAAATTATAAGGACGAACGAGAAGTAAATCACGTTCACCAGGTTGCAGACGAATATCACGAAAAAATAAAGAACTCCGTCACGCGCAAAGATTGTGAGGAGGCGAGTCCGTTGCGACTTGCGCCAGTGAGAAATGAGCGGCCTTTTTACAAGTTAGCGATCAGCCGGAAGGCGGTCAAGGACGGACAGGGTCACAAATATCGTGGCGGTCGTATCATAGAGGAGAGGCGGGACCCTGCGGTTCCTATCAGCCATCTGCCACAGGTTTTGGTGAAACACCAACCAATAGACCCATATGTAGCTTCGGGAGGCATCAGCTTTGTGGATCTCAGATTTAGGAAGAGACGAATCACTTTTTCGCTCCTCTGGCAGAGAAACAGCCTCTCGAACCGGGTGGTCTATTCACTTATCAGCCAACGTCTCTTCCCTGAAGTATGAAAACGTACAAAACCAATGCTCTATTCGGAATGACAGACCAGACCTGAACCACAAAAGCGAAGATCGCAAATGTACCAAAGAACCAAGCAATCCATCTCCGGCGATTCCACACCGCCAACACTCTCGCTGCAAACAGGAATTCACAAATCACTGCACCCGAATTCGCGTGGATCAGTTTCCTTTCGACTCCAATTGTAAGGGAAGATAATATGTACAAACGACGGCTGCACTGGCGATAGGTTCGAGAAGGTGAATCTTGTCGCACGTTTTTGGTTTGATTTTGAACCAGAAGAGACACATGAACATGACATTGTCCAAGAGTCCGTAGTAACTTGACCGTTGCTTCAACCGTCAGCTTCAACCAGCAGAAGCAAAGAGACACACCGGTTGAGGAAGAAGGCGACGCGGACTGGAGTCCAACGCTCCGCTTTCCACATCATCTTGTACTCATCTGGGAAAGTGACGATGAAATCCCAGCCGTAGATCGCAAACAAAGCTGTGCTCCATTTCAGTAACCGTCGGATGCTGAAGCAAGGAAGCAAGGAAGAGAACGAACCGGTGAGGTAGGTACGACTTGCCGAGAGAACTTCCTCGAAAGCCTCACGTTGGAGCGCGAGATCGAGCTGTTCTTGCACGGTGGAGGATGACATCCTTTGTGGTTATCTGGGGAAGAGCACTAAAGTATCGTGATTGCAGAGGAGGAGCCAACGCACCTCCTTCATAGTTCTTAAATGAATATGTAGCTGATCTCATGTCCCTCCCCCAAAAGGTCCCAACGGCAACATCCTGACGGGGACGCGAAATGAGAAGCGAAAGGCAGCCATCGAAGGATCCACCGATTGAGTTGTGAAAAGTTGAGTGTGTGGAGTTGACACTCACTGTCGCAGAACGATGACAGCAAGAATGGGGCATGCACGACGATCTTTGCTCTCAGATCTGTTTCGGCACATTCAGCCAAAACGCTTCCTCATCCCGAAACTTGACTATTTCTGACGAGACCTTATCTGCACGGTTCTGAGAACAAGGTTGCTCACTGCACTTATTTAAACCCAGCCATGAATGGCCTTCTCTCGAATTCAACTTGAGGGTGCCCCGTGCGATGGTGGGGTAGGCTTGAACCTTTATCCCGACCAAGTTGCGACGGCTCAACTCTTTGCTCCACATTCCAACAAACTTTCTCAAAGCCTTCATTCTCACCCAACCCACTACAGCCGCTTGTTTCTGTCGGGTTCGTCACACAACATTACCGTGACCCGTGATAGAATCCAACATTCTAGGGCCAGAGCTATTGTGTTGTCAACTCCAAGGGAACCGGGGACTGGCCCAGCAATGTTGCGTTCCAGTGAGGAGAGGAAAGAAGAGAAGGTCAAACGTCGCTTCCCAGACTTGGTCCCGGGGAACAAACTTGAACACCAGATACTCGAGAGGGATCCTGAATTCGAACTCCAAGTAAATAGGAAGAGAAACTCGTCGTCCGACGGAAGACGAAGATCGAGGGGAAGGACAAGAATGCAGAAAAGAAGAACCTGATGGCCTGATTGTGTACTTTCTAGCTTGCTTGGATCCGTCGTCTGGGAATTAGGTCATCAAGAAAAGACAGAAGGAGCACAAAAGCAGAACTGAGAAGATCAAAGGCTTGTCCATCCATCCATAATTCAGCAGCGCATTGGATGCCTATGGGTTTATAATCCCAACGGAAAATCCAATCTTCGTCATTGGATGACAGCAGACTCGGAGACCAGATTCCACAGCTTCCTTAAATAGATGAATGTTGATAGTCACACGGAAAGAGTCCTATGCAATCTACCACAGAAACTGGAAATTCGGAAGTCAGATGAACGGCAAGGTGATAAGTCTTAGCCACAACTATGGTTCATGTGCCCATAGGCCAAGTGCCTTTTGAGGTTTTCTAAAGCGGTAGTATGAGGCAGTGACACATATGGCATGAACAAGAAAGTCCAAGCGCTGGCAAGCGAATGAAAGACACACCACCAACTCCAGTGTCTCATCCGCCACTCACTCTCCAATGAATGTATCCAATGCTCAGCTACAAGAGCTCACTCTTCCCAAAATTACATTACATTACATGAAAGCGAAGGTCGCTAGGGATCAGTAGCCGTAGTACTGTAACTTCAGCTCTTCTCCGCCACTACAGTTCTTCCCGCGTTCATTCTATCCGTTCGCCACCAACACCCTTCTTCAACAAAGCACTCACGATGGTTCTCGAATACTCCGCCTCCGAAGACTACTATGCGCTCCTGCAGCTCCCCACCACCGCGACCGCCGCGCAGATCTCCTCCTCCTTCCGCAAGCTCTCCATCAAAGTGCACCCGGACCGGTTCCCGGACAAAGCGGGCGAGTTCATCGCTCTGAAGAAGGCGTCGGAGGTGTTGCTGGATCCGGAGACGCGGGCGAAGTGGTTTGGAGAGTTTGAGAGCGGCCGGGAGGCGCGGGAGAGGAAGAGGAAGTTGGAGGGGAGGAGGAGGGTGATGGTGGATGAGTTGGAGAGGGCGGAGGAGGAGGCGGCTGCGAGGGGTGCGGGGTCGGTTGTCGGTGGGGGTGGTGGGAGTGGGGAGGGAGGGAGAGGAGGGAGAGGGAGAGGGAGGTGGAGAGGTTGAAGGAGGAGGGGAGGAGGTGGAGGGAGATGAGGAGTAAGAGAGGTGCGGAGGAGGAGGCGGAGAGGGAGAAGAAGAAAGTCAGGTTATCTCCGGTCCCTCCGTCCAAAAACAAAGAGGAATACACAATCCCATTAGGACCATTGGATACGACCCTTCTCCTCCGTCTCCCACCTTCTCTCCTCCCCTCATCCTCTACATCAACATTAACAACAACAACAAACGACCTCCCCTTCCTCCCACCCTCTCTCAACCGCTCCATCGAATCTCTCGTCTTCAAAGCTCCGAAGAAACCCAAGAAAGAAAAAGAGAAGGAGAAGCCGCGCTCTGTCGTCGTTCAATTCAAAGACATCGATTCCACTCTCAAGGCGGTCGCGGTGATGGACGCGATGAAGGATAGGGGAGAGTCGTTAGAATGGAACTGGGCGGGAGGGGCGCTCCCGCTTGTTTATCTTCCAAGGTACGTCCTATCTTTCCCTCCCTCATACCACAAAACGATACACTCATCGTCTATGTTTACAGACCGCGAATGGCGAGAACGAGGAATCTTCCTTCCTCTCATCCCTCCGACACACTCCCTCTCAACCATCAGCACATGAAACACAACAACGTAACGGAGACGAAGTACCAGAGGAAGACCTATTGGCGAAACTTAGACGGATGGAGACTGAAAAATCTGGAGAAAAGGGAGCAGAGGAGGAGCGGAGGAGGTTGGAGGAAGAAATATTAAGAGCGGAGGAAGAGGGAGAGGAGTCGTTTCGGTGATTTCAGAGTTGAGTCCATCCATGCTTCACATTTCTTGGTTGGATTCGGGATGGTTGCAACCTGAAGAATGCGTCATGGCGCCAAATTCTTGTACATTCACTGGTTATTGCAATTCCAGCTTGAGAACAAAACGTGCGATAGGTCTGTGCGAATTTGGAAAACGCGAGCCAAGAAACACAATTTGTCTGAAATTGCCACAAACGCGATTTGAGGCTGCCTCCAAAGTTCCTCATCAGTCAATCATTTCCCTAAGTTCAGTTACGTTAATGTCCGTTCCGCTACGTAGCTACATTCCACCAGCGCGATCACCACCTCAACGCAAAAGTCTGACGATTTATGGCGCCCTATCTTTCCATCCCATATCTCCGACACACCCCGAGCATATCGTCGCCCAATACTCGTTCCACTACCATCTGCTCCGGCACCCCTCCGGAAACCGCGCAAATCGCCTTCAAGTGGGGGAATATAGTCCTGTTGGGAACGATGGTTCCTTCATACCTAATGACTTTAGCGGAATGCACATGATTGTAAAAGAACGATTCGACGGTAGGGTCCCTCCCTCGGAAATAATCGAATGTGACATTGAGGTAAAGAAAGGAGGAGAGAGCATGAGCCATCGTGTTGAATATGTCCTCATTGCGCATTTCGTCTTGGCAGAAGCGGAAGCTGAGGTACAATTTGCGCGAATAGGGAGAGAGTAGCGTGAGAATATCCCCAGGTTGGTTGGGGAGGAAACAGCCGCTTGTGAGCTCGATTTGGAACAACGAGTGCTGGAGGGAGACTTCGAAGAGCCGTTCGAAGGTCGAAAAGTCCATAAGGCTCTGGTCCATCGCCAAATGACACAAGTTCGTCAACGTCGAGGCGGGAAGGGCAGATGGGGGAGGATGCAACGTCCGTCTAAATAGTTCTAGGCGCCGAAGTTGGTGCAGGAGAGGTAGTTGTTCCATGTCTTCCCAATGGTTTATCTCCCCTTCCAAGCGGTTGAGGAATCCCAATCGAAGCCACTCCAATTGTGGCATCACAGGCATCCTAACCCTCTCATACTTCGAAAGTAGACACGACGGTTGATCATAACGTTTGATGGTAGACGATATTGCTAAGAGGAGCGGAAATATGTTGCTGCCCTCTGCTTGGGCCGCAAGAACCTGTACTGGACTGAGACCAAACATGCGGACCAGGGCAGAAGGAGGGAGCCGAGTGTTAGACAACCCGAGTATCTTGATATTTTGAAAACACGGTATCGCTTCCGGGGTTGATTCGGATGGGAAATCCTCAACCTGACCGGAAATGGTCAAGTCCACCAGCCCCTTTGACACATCTATGTTTCGAAGCATCTTTTTCCAGCTCCAACAGTCGTAGATCGCCAACACCTTCAAATTCGGGAGTGGCGGAAGCACAACCTCGACCCCGTCGCCTGCGAGACAGGAAAGCACCTGAATGTTGGTCATCACACTCAGAAAGGGGAGTAGAGGCTTGAGATTGGCTGGAGCTGCGATGTGACTGAACGTGTATACGAGGAGACAGGCATCCGGGTGTCGGTTTAAGAAGGCGCAAAATTTGTCCATCTGCGATTCGCCTTCAGTTGTTTCATCCTCGGGCGATGTTGTCATCGCGTTCGCGTTAATCGCGAAATCGGACGTTTGGATGTGCGAGAGTCGAACATGCAGAGCGATGGTGGACCATCGACGGTTCACGAAGAGACAGTTATACAGCGCTCGCCGCCAAAGCTGCCTCGGAGAGTCGCTGTCGTCAAGAGCCACCAGGATTGCTTTTAGGATTTCAGGCGGGATCCTGGATTCGAACTCCATTGAACGAGTTACCGTCGTCGACGTCCCGGTATATTGTAACACTGTAACACTGCAGAAGGATAACTTTACTCATCACTCGCTGAGTGTTGACACGACAAAGACAAACCTACAGTTCTATGTTATTCAAAGCAATGATGGAGGTGCAAAGGCAGTTGTAGACCAAGTAGACGACTCAGATTTACGACGACTAGCGACACAGCGGGAAGAACTATAATGACGGAGGCTCGCAGCTCACCAGACCACCATTGGCATTGATATTGCGGCAGCTCAGCAATATTCTGTCCTTGACCTCTCCGGTAAGCACGACATTTGGTCTGCGTTCCTCATTATATTCATTCCCGAAACTTCTTTGATTGTAATATCGATACATTTTCACGATCCAAGTGCGCAAACTCAACTTTTGGCCGTCGTTCTTTGAATCTTCAGTTTGATATCCATTGCCCGACATTCCTCTTGTCAGGCATCACCCAAAGGGGATGATAACCTATCTTTCCATCCCATATCTCCGACAAGCCCAGAGCATATCGTCGCCCGATACGAGTTCCACCCCCATCTGCTCCAACACCAGTTCCGAAACCGCGTCTGCGCAGATCGCCTTCAAGTCGGGGAATATAGTCCTGTTGGGAACGATGGTTCCCTCGTACCTAAGGACTTTAGCGGAATGTACATGATTGTAAAAGAAAGTTTCGATGGCAGCTTCCCTCTCTTGGTTTATGCCCAAACCATCGAATGTGATGTTGAGGTAAAGAAAGGAGGAGAGAGCATGAGCCATCGGGTTGAATACGTTCTCATTGTGCATTTCGTCTTGGCAGAAGAAGAAGCTGAGGTACAATTTGTGCGCAAAGCGAGAGAGCAACGTGAGTATGTCACCTGGTTGGTGGGGGAGGAAACAGCTGCTTGTGAGCTCAATTTGGACCAACGAGTGTTGGAGGGAGACTTCGAAGAGGCATTCGAAGGTCGAAAAGTCCATAAGGCTCTGATCCATCGACAAATGACACAAGTTCGTCAACGTCGACGCGGGAAGGGCAGATGGGGGAGGATGCAGTGTCCGCCCAAATAGTTCTAAGGACCGAAGATGGTGCAGGAGAGGTAGGTGTTCCATGTCTCCCCAATCGTTTGTCTCTCCTTCCAAGCGGTAGAGGAATCCCAATCGGAGCCACTCCAATTGTGGCATCAGAGAGATCTTAACCCTCTCACCAGTCGAAACTATATGCCAGGGTTGATCGTAACGTTTGATGGTAGAAGATATTGCTAGGAGAAGCGGGGAAATGTTGTTCCCCTCTGCTTGCACCATGAGGACCTGTACCGGACTGAAACCAAACATGCGGACTAAGGCAGAAGGAGCGAGCTGAGTGTTAGACAACCGGAGCTTCTTGATATTTTGAAAACACGGTATTGCTTCTGGGGTTGACGCGGATGGGAAATCCTCAATCTGACCGAAAATGGCCAAGTCCACCAACCCCTTTGACATGTCGATATTTTGAAGTACCTTCTTCCAGCTCCAACAGTTGCGGATCGCCAACCTCTTCAAATTCGGGAGTGGCGGAAGCACGACCTCGACCTCATCGCCTTCGAGATCCAAGGAAAGCACCTGAAGGTTGGTCATCGCACTCAGGAAGGGGAGTAGAGGCTCGAGACTGGCTGAAGGTCCGAGGTGAGTGAATGAGTGCACGAGGAGACAGACATCCAGATGTCGGTTCAAGAAGGCGCAAAATTTCTCCATCCGCGATTCATCTTCAGTTGTTCCATCCTCGGGCGATGTTGTCATTGAGTTCACGTTAATCGCAAAATCGGAGGTTTGAATGTGCGAGAGTCGAACACGGAGAGCGGCGGTGGACCATCGACGGTTCACGAGGAGACAGTGATACAGCGCTCGCGCCCAAAGCAGCCGCGGAGAGATGCTGCCTTCAAGGGTAACCAGGATCGCCTCCAGGATTTCAGGCGGGATCCTGGATTCGAAATCCATTGAACGCGCCAAGGTCGTAGAGGTACCAGTACTACAACACTGTAAGACTGCAAGGAATAACTTTAATTCACGACTGAGTGTTGACAACGACAAAGCCAAACCTACAGTTCTATGTCATCTAGAGCAATGATGGAGGTGCAAAGGCAAGCTAAACCAGATTTGTGGGGACTAGCGACGGAGCAAGAGGAGTTGTGACGACGGGAGGCTCGCAGGTCACGATTAGCATCGATAATTGAGTCAACTCAGCAAGATTCTGTCCTCGACCTCTCCAGTAAGCACGACATTTGGTCTCTGTTCCATACTATTACATCTATTCTCAAACCTTTTTTATTGCAATATCGATTGCATTCTCATGACCCACTTGCACACTTGCACAAACACAACTTTTGGCCGTCGTTCTTTGAACTTCAGTCTGATATCCATTGGCCAACATTCCTCTTGCCTGGCCTCACCTAATGGGTATGATAACCTACCTTTCCATCCCCTATGTCCGACAGACTTCGAACATATCTCGACCCGACACTGTTCCCCCATTTGCTCCAACAACTCTCCTGAAACAGCTGGTGAGCAAATAGACTTCATGTTGAGAAAGTTAGTCCAGCTGGGTACGCTGGCTCCCTTGTGTCTAAGGACTTTGACAGAATAAACATGAGAGGAGAAGAAACTTTGTTCCATGGCAATATTCCAAGGTTATTTCACTACCCAAAAATCAAATATCACCTTGAGATAAGGAAAGGGGAAAGAGCTTCAGCCATCTTGGTGAACATGTAGGAGCGCCAATTGTTCGGTTCATGCCAGCGGAAGCGGAAGGTGAGGTTGCATTCATGGTAGTGGGGAAAGAGGAAAGGGAGGTTGTCACCTCGTTGGTGGACGAGGAAACAGCATGTTGCGAGCTCGATCTCCACCAGTGCGTGATGAAGGGAGATTTAGAATAGCTGCTCGAAGGTGGAGGAGTCCATGGGGTCTCGTTCATCGCCAAACGAGTCAAACTCCGTCAATGTGGAGGCGGAGAGGGCAGAAAGATTCCGTGCGTAGAATTATAACCGACGAAGTTGGTGTAGGGGGGGTAGGCACTCTATGTCCCTCCGACCGTTCATGTCCCCATCTGGGCCAAAGAGCCATTCTAATCGGAGCCGCTCCAATAGCGGCAGTAGAGGAATCTGGATTTCTCCATCGTTCCGATAGTCATCTTGCCTTGATCGTAGAACATATTTTCTCGGGGAGCGTGGCAACCGAGTCTCGAGTTTCTCTTTCTTCGATGTAGAATTTTTCTACAGGACGCTTGCTAAACAGCCAGAACGAGACCAGACGGAGACAGTCCGTACTGCCTAATGCGAGCTGTTTCATACCCTCAAAGACCCCGCTTTGAGGGTATGGATTACAGGGTTGAATCAGATGGGAAGTCTTCAATCTTCCTGCTAAAGTTTAAGTCTACCAATGCCTTTGTCGCTTGGATGTCGCAAAGCCTTCTCCGCCAGCTCCAACAGTTGTGAATCCACAGACAGCTCAGATTTGGGAGTGGCCGGAGCACGATGGCAAGTCGATTGCCACGGAGGAGATCATTGTCCACGAGAATTAAGGAAAGGCCTGGAGATTGGTCATCCAACTGAGGAAAGGCCGGCTCAAGATGCACCGAATGTGTAGTGGGTGGAGGAGACGACGCCGAGACAGAGTTTCGGGTCGGGTTAAAGATACCGTAAAATGTGTTCCGCTTTCTATTCAGTCTGTCACTGTCACCGTCTTCTGATTGCCAGTGCCTCCAAGGTGCCTCCATCCAAACACGAGAATCTAAATCGAACGTGGAGAGGGATAGTGGACCGCAGAAGGTTTACGAAAAGACAGCTATAGAGCGTTTCAAGCGCAGATTGCCCAGAAAGGGGGTTCACCCAGAGCAAGCAGAATTGCCTTCAGGATATCAAGGGGAACCCGAGATTCGAAATCCATCGTCGAGTTGAGATATCTAACGTACTAGAACACTGTGGAGGAGTATTATCACTCGCTGAGTCAAAGCAGGAAGACGCACGCACTAAGGAAGATAATGCGAAATTGGGTGGAAGTGATGCCGGGGTAATAAAGGTAAGTAAGAGATGAATCGACGAAGATGAAATCTCGATGAAAGGTGTTTTTATTGCGATTTGCGGGATGTAAACACGGACGCGGATAGCGGGACGAACAAACGAGGACAGACGAGATGGTCTCGTGAAATGGAAGGGTGCTGAGAGGAGCATTGGAGGAACTATGCTGAGCTGGCTAAGCCCCTGTAGGCGTCTCAAGAAAATGTACCAGCCAGCGAACTGCGGCGACTGGGCAAGATTCGAGATATTCAGGGTATGAATCAAGCAGTATATTTCGACATCGAATATGCGACCATACTGTTGTATGGAATGAGTGAGCAAGCCGCAAATAGAATGTAAAGGAAGAATGGCAATGGTAAACGACATCAGCCGAGGTGGACAAGATGTCGATACGACGGGTTGAAAGTAAAAACATGCGTCGTGTATGCGTAACTGGTGCAGAAGCGTGTCACCATATTGCTTGTCTGAGAAGTGATACTGATTGCAATGCCACATCAATGAGGTAGCACCTCCGTCTCGATCCATCCAATAAAGAAAAAACAAAAACCCACATAATCTCGAACCTCACGCTCTTAAGCTCTCCTCCGCTGTTCCCTCTCCTTCTCCTTTTCCTCCTCCACAAACTCCTTAAAGTCGTCCACCCTCCTCGCGCGCTCTATCTCCTTCCTCATCCACAACAACTCCTCTATCCGATCCAGCTTCTTCTTGTCGTGTCGGTATACCCGCTTTATGTCTTCCACGCGTAGACGCTTTGGAGTAGGTGACGTCAGTTTGGCTGCTTCCAGCTTTGGAGATGGTGAACGCGTTTGTTTTAGTCAGGACGAGGGAAAGATAAACTCACAACGTTCAAGAGGTGCGTTACCACCAAATCCTCCATCAAAAGCACGCTATCATGTGCCGGTTTCTCATCGTCTCCAAACCCATACATCATAGAATACACTACAC
>MU271657.1:0-25688 GCA_021432655.1 Atractiella rhizophila
TCAACCCAACATTTATTGGTAGGCTTTCGGTCCACCCTGCGCTCTTCTCATCATTCCTTCTCGTAGTCGGACACCCACAGCTCATGTCCCCTCTGGCGAAGTACCACCGTTCAATCCCTGGTCTCTGTGAGAGGTTCGAAGCGTTCGTGGCAACGAAGGAGATCTGCAACGCGTACACGGAACTGAACGACCCATTCGACCAACGTGCCAGGTTCGAAGAGCAAGCGAGGCAGAAGAGTCAGGGTGATGATGAGGTTCAAGACCTCGACGAAACATTCCTGAATGCTCTTGAGCACGGACTCCCTCCGACTGGTGGCTGGGGAATGGGTATTGATCGGTATGATTGTTCTCTCATGTGACAGAGGGAGGCGTACTGAATGGCACGCTGTCACCGCCAGACTCGTTATGTTCCTCACGGACAACGCTAATATCAAAGAGGTGCTTTTGTTCCCCGCCAACAGTGCGTTCACACTTCCTTTCTCGACTCCATGTTGATACTTTCTACAGAGCCAATTGCGAATACCAGCGCACCTGCACCAGCTGCTGCCGCTCAGGCTGCTGCTTCTCATAGCGCTGCTTAAAGCACCAGAAACACTATCTCTTCTTCTGTTAACATGTTCGTCTTGTGCTTGTAGAAAATGGATTCTCGAAATTTACGCCATCTTTCCTCTGCCCGATTCTTGCACCGATCGAGACAAATTCACGCATTTGGGACATCTACTACAACTTTGCACGACTCTCTTCCTCGTTTCCAAAGGAAATAACCCCGTTCGCGCGCAGGCCGTGAACCTCCTCTTCTCTCCAGCCTAACTCCTTCAGAACTTCTTCTGTATGCGTTCCAGGCTGCAGAAAGTCAGGCTGACCAACCTTCCTTACTTCCATCCTACTGAGATTAGGTGCCACTTCTGGCGCCATCTGGGGCACCTCCCAGTCAGCGAGAACAGGGATCACGCAGGCATCCTTATCGTGAAAGATAGAGTCCCATTCATCTCGCGTTTTTGTGAGGAAAACGGATTTGAAAAACAGTTCGAGTGCTGGCCATACGGAACGATCGTATTGGTTGTGCATTGCTTCCGGTGGTGGACTGAGAGTAGTGGATGACAAAAGGGTCGTTCTGTTCTATTCTTTATTAGGATTCACAACGAAAGGAGGAGAGGAATGGCTGACAAGAAAATCTGGTAAAATTGAGGTTCGATGCAGCCTACACTGACATATTTCTGATCCTTGGTTTCGTACGTTCTGTACCACTTTCGTATCCATGAGCCTGATACCAGAAACGGAGAAAGTACAACTCACAGGTGCGCCTCCATCCAACCAATTGTCACCGCGACCTCCTTGAGTTAGAACAGGATTCCCAGCCATTCTTCCGAGTAAGACAAATGATGAGACATATCGTGCTCCATTCACCTTTCAAGGTATCACTAATGTCTCAAAGCTGAACAATAAATAGAACAAACCATGTCTGCCGTGACCACTTGACCTTTTCCGCTCTTTTGCTTCTCGATATGGGCAAGGATAATACCGAGAGCGCACATCAAGCCTCCACCTGCAAAGTCACCTGGCAAACACAGAAACCCATCAACCAAGGCTTTTGCGTTGTAGCGAGGACATGGAAAAAAAGAACCAAGAAAGTTCACAGGCGCAACAGGCGGTTGCCCCTTCGGTCCTATGAGGCTGAGAACTCCCCCGGCAGCCAGATAGTTGATGTCATGTCCAGCCAGCTGCTCATACTTTCCTGTCACTTGAGAGTGAGAGTCTCGCAGGAACATGGTGTTAGATCATACCACCACGATCAAATCCGATCATTCGCGCGTAAATAAGTCCTGGATTCAGAGCAGACAGCACCTCCGGACCCAAGCCTAGACGCTCCATGACTCCCGGACGAAACGGCTCGATAATAACATCAATGGGTGCTTCTTTTATTATTTTCTTGATGAGTTCAATTCCTTGTTTGTCCTTCAGGGATACCGCTAGAGATCTCTTCCCTCTTCCATGCGACGCAACGAGTTAATCGAAATGAGAAGTGGGAGAAAGAAACGCGTACCTGCAAAGGACGTCAGTGCTTGCTCCTGACAATTTGTCCACCCGCACAACGTCAGCTCCCCAGTCAGCAAGGATCACTAATGTATAGTGTTCAGCCTAAGAAGAGAAGGTATAACGGCCCACAAACTGCCTGCAAACGGCGCTGGGGCGAGACCGGCAAACTGCTTCCAACTCAGTTGCACTATTTCTCTACCATTGAAGACTCACCTCAAGGACTCGCATTCCTTTCAAAGGCAATGCCATCTTCCTAGGCTATTTAATTCCTTGAATGAAGGTCGAGGGCGGATTCTGATGCAATTTCCTCAGACTTTGAATTCTGGTAGCTGGCAAGCTTCTCGTATTTAGCCCAAACTGCCTCCAGTTATTCTCCTCAGTTCACAAGCTAATGGTAGTACGAATTTGCGAAATCTGTGGCCACAGTTATTTCAAGTTACCCCATCAACCACATCCTGTGGTGCAGGGCCGGCAATTTCGGTCACTTCCTTTGCCTAATAAAATATTTGAAATTCCCAAAGCCTCCTTGTTCGCTTTTCTGTGTTGGAATAAGGTTAAACATTAACGACGTAACGCGACATTTTTCTGGTTCCGTGTATCGTTTATATCCATCATGGTAAGCAGTATATCGCTCCCGTCCTTGAATATTGCTCACGAAGACACTAGTTGATGTTTTCGGTCTTCAAAACTTTGACGGACCAAGTGGTGGTTGTGGAGTTGAAGAATGACCTTTCAATCCAAGGAACGCTCAAATCGGTTGATCAGTTCGTCTGCATGTTGATCTCCTTGCCTCTACACACTCACAGAAACTCTAAACATTCGCAGATTTCTCAATATCAAGCTCGATAACATCAAAGTGTTGAACGAGGAACGACATCCTCATATGGTTTGTCGCCTGCTTTTCGATGTCCCCCGTTCTGAGAAGTACGATAGATGGCAGTAAAAAACTGCTTTATTCGCGGCTCAGTGATTCGATACATCCAGCTCCCGCGATCAGCAGTGGATACCACACTCCTGGAGGATGCGACACGTCGCGGTAGGCAGTTGATCCATTTAAATATTCCAACCAAGCTGACAGGGCGTTTTGGGTACAGAGGCACAGAACGAAGGAAAACGGTGATACTGTGTATCAAAAAAGAAAATTGGCATCTCAAAGTTTGGAATGGGCAGCCTTCACTTCCAGCACCATCTTCCCCGTGTTTTTCCCCTCGAAAAGTCCCATCAATCCCTCAACCGCGTTCTCTAACCCCTTGAGACGTGTCTCCTTCGACTTAATCTTCCCCTCGCTGATCCATTGCGAGAGGTCTCCGATGGCTTGGGGTTTCCGGTCGTCGTAGTCCATGACAATGAATCCTAAGCATTCAGTAGGTTCAGTATACGAGAAAGAGTGACGACAGCAAAGATTGACCTTGCATCTTTGCCCGTTGTCCTATCAAAGCCAAGTAATTTGAAGGACCTATCGGCTTTTTGTTATAATCTGAGATTGCACCGCAAAGAACGACGCGAGCGAAAGGCTGAAGTCGGGAGAGAGCGAGGTTGAGTATCTCGCCACCCACTTTCTCAACGGTTCAGTACTTCATGTTTGTTAGACAGAAGGTAAGACAGACCGTTATCAAACATAACGTTGAGGTATCCGACCTTTTCGCGGAATTGTTTGGCGAAGTCTTTGTCCTGTTGACCCATATTGTCATTATGATGCATGTCTTTGTACAGCAGCTTGCGGCTTGAGAAAACGACTCACCTTGTAATTCAACGCGACGTCGACGCCAATATCGTTCTCTAACCATGCACACTTGTCTGCGGAACCGGCTACAGCAATGACCTTGCAGTCGAACACCTTTTTAGCCTACTCATGAAATTGTATTCAGTGCCTTTCAAATAACGAAGAATCAGGTGCGTACGATTTGGCAAGCGACTATCCCGACTGAACCAGCAGCTCCAGTCACCACGACAGTTTCACCCTTCTTGATTTGCGCGATATCCATGAGACCCCAATAAGCAGTCTGTCCGGACCCTCCAAGAACTCCCAGCCAGTCTGTGGGCTGAACTCCTTTTGTCGGAGCGGGCAGCTTCTCGATGAATTGGGGGCTCATCCATCCGCACTCTTGCCATCCCAAGCCACCCATCACAAGGTCGCCTTTCGAGAACCCCGGCGCGTTCGAATGGAGCACAGTCCCCAGGCCGTACGCTCGCATTATGGCACCTAGCTTGACAGGAGGTACGTAGGATCGGTTGTCGTTCAGCCAACCTCGCATAGCTTCCAGCCGCAGGTTCAGTTAAGTGCCAAGCCAAATTAGAATATGAGGGCTCACCAGGATCCAAGGAGAGGTAATGGACCTCTACAAGCACCTTCCCCTTGGCCTCCTCCGAAGAAGGAGAGGGAACAGGCACTTGGGAGACTTTAAAGGTCTCGCCGGGAACGATAGGTGCGAGACCAGGTCGCTTCGCTAACGTAATGATGGTTTGGGAAGAAGGAATCATGGTATACAACTAGGAATGGGAGGGGAAGAGGGAGATTGGGAGAGGTGAGAGGCAGCAACGAAGGAAATGGCAAACGAAAGGACTTTTAAGCAATGATTGAATGCATGCACCTCCGGTCAAACGGTCGCCGACCCGGCTGGAGTTACGCATACGCGGTGTGTTCGTGGCGTCCCGATGTAATATTGGCAGGAAGTTATATCAATCAAATGCGTATCAACGCTGCATCAGCAGGCCCCAGCCTATATAATATATATAGTACTTGACGTGTGCAGAGGAAAGAGAGGAAGCAATGTTGCCATGACCACAGCCAGATTATTCATTGACCTGGTTCGCCTTTCTAAAAGAGCAGGGGACAAATAAACATAGAACGGAGACGCGCAGACAGGTAACACCAAGATTAAATGTGTTTCTCGCCTTTTTACCTCCACTGCGACCAGACATGAGTTTCTTCTCTGAAGTGTAAGCGTAGGAAAAGACTTGCTGTGTCATTGACAGTGATAGTTTGACCCGCCGCAGGTGAGGTAATCGATCTGTTTGGATCACTACTCCATTGCATAAGTGCACATTACTGCTTAAAAAAGGAAGTATCTCACCTCTCCCACGTCACAGGTTGGCCGTTGCTGTAAGGCTCAGCTGTTCTCTCACGTCAAAATAAATCCTTGGTTGGAAAAGGATAACATGTACTCTTTCGAACGTATCTAGTACATGGCTAAGATTTGGCCGATTGGAGGATAGAGACAGTGACTTACTTGTATTGAATGGCTGTATTCGCAGGGACTGTGACGGTCACAGTCCAGGTGGGGTAATGTGGATTTGTTAGTGGCCCAACTGCGGTCCATGGATCCCACGACGACAGTTCAGCAATCGAGCCAGTGAGAAATATATTTTCTACCAACAGGTAATCAGTTACCAATACAACCAATGATTTGAACGGACCTCCAAAAACCGTCGTAGCTACGACATTGAATATAATGGTAGCCGTGCCTCCTGTAGGTGGAGTTGTACCACCATTGCTTTTAATGGTCCCGCTGAAAGAGCGTCAGTTAGAAAGCGAGGTAATAAACGCAATGCTAACACATAGGCATTATAAGGCTATTTCAACATCAATATTTGCTGAGAGAAAAGCCCAACGACATACCTGAGCGCTGTTCTGGCAAGTGGAAGTAATCTGTTTCGGCGATGTTCCACTGAGCACGTTGACCCCATTGCGCTGAACCTGGACTAAATCATACGTTAGGCATAGTGGTGAATACTTCCGGTGCAAGGCTTACAAGATTGCGTGCCAACTCCCATTGGACCAGAAACCGTGTGAATTCCAGAGCTGACGGTTCTCGTAACTGTGTTCGAACCGGAGGTGATGACGACGTTGGAGGTAGCAGTGACCTATCGATAACTAAATTGTGGCTCCCTGGTATAATGTGAAGGCAGAACACGTACCAGGACAGTAGCAAAAACTTCGTCAGCATCAAAATCAGCTCCAGTGGGTCTACCAACAGCGTCGTTGCATGCAGCACTCTTAGGCGACGTTCTATAATAGTAGACTATTTCTTCTGTCTGAGAGAACGAAGAGAACGACATGATTAGAGAATAAGGTCAATAAGAAGAAGAAAATACCTACGGATACTGTGGGGGCGGATGCTCCGTCTAGAAACATGCTCAGCAAAGCAGGAGAAAGTAACGACGGCGGCATTCACTCTTGAAAGCGGTAATGTACGGTTTGGCGACATCCTGCCATCCGTCATGCGGCATACTTCACGAGGCTTGAGTTTGATCCGATATAGGTAACAAAAGAAAAGCACACTCGGCAACCTAAATAAGGCACGTAAAGCTCCAATTTGACATCGAGTGAGCAAACGAACCCATTTCTTTGCTCCATTGTCTTGACCGTTTGGTGCATAGACCTGTGGAAGGTCTGGATGGAGTGGTCCCTGATAACGCGCTGAGAAACGTCGAAATGAAACCGAGAAAAACAAACGATATAATGGGATTCACCAAAGTCGTTCCAAGTAATAATCTTTTGGACTGTTCAGTAAAATGATCCACACGTAACCATCTATTCACTCACCTCGACAAATTGCGGCCCAACAGAGAGAACTTGGTCCCATCTCGTGTTCCACAGCCAATCGGAGTAGAAGATCCAATTCTTGTTGTATGTGTCTATGTCTTTTCAACGCCGACCACTCAACAATGAAAATTATGAGACGAACCTGCGCCATAATGGGTGTAAAACCAGGGTGATACAGGCATCTAGAGATCCAGCAGTTGCAAACAACCTCTGTAGCAACAGAGGAAAGGTCGGGCGTACCATATATGGCTTGCCGGTGTTCTTGTACGCAACATCAGTAGCAGTGGTCTTGTTCGAGTTAATAGGCTGGTTGTTGGAGCTTGGCCACTACGAACAAATTCAGTTTGAGGTACCGTGGCAAATAATCACTTACTGCGTCCCAACTAGATTATACAATCTTTTCAGGGCCAAATTAATAGTCAAAATGGAAGGGGAGGACGAACCTAAAACCACACTGGACGTTGCCTCTGCCATGAGTGTGAGTAAGTTCCACAACAAGTAGTTATGGATCTCACAAAGAGCCAGGTTGCCAGTTCGGACAAGCATAGAGGGTTAGTCCGGCTTGGGAACCAATCGAGTTCCAATCCACAGCCTGCTTTCTCCTTGAGTGTTGCTTGTGACATCAGACGAAGGAAGTGCTACATTATCGCCAATAAAGGTGCTAACAAATACAGCGTTGTTGTATTTGTAGGCAGCTGCCTTGTTCCCATAAGTTCTCAGATAAGAAGCAATTGTTGCAGAATCTGCACCGACGTCAGTTCGTCCGCCGAGATGGCGTAATAAAAAGATACCGCCCGAGTTCCAGTAGACGAAGTCGAAGCTGATAAACATTTTGAAGCCTGTTACTTCTCCGGCAGCATATGCGAATCCCAGTTGTTTGTCTAGTGAGGGGTGACGAATGAGTGTCTGATGTTGACAAATAAGAGGGAGCTCACCATTGTAGTCATCTTTGCCTGAGTGCATAGAGTGTTGAGCAGTTCCCTGTCTTAGGTACAGGGTACAAACCAATGTTCAAAGCGAAGCTATTTGTGATCATTAGCCACTAGAGCCACATATCTATCTCAACTCAAAATACGTACGCATCTATACCAATCGCTTTTGCAGCTCGACAATCTGCTTCCCAGTGCTACCACGACTCTGAGTACCACTCTGTTTTCTTTAAGCTGAATCACACACTGATTGGTCATATGCGGCAACAATCCCAACCTGATTGTCCCGTCACATCAAGCGGATGAGTTTGGAATAATGAAAGTTACGTGCCATAAAATGAGCAAAAACTGCCCTGGCTCCAGTTTGTCTCTCTACCAAAGTTCCTTTTTCATGTTGGTTTTGCTCTGGTATAGACAGCGAAAATGATAAAGAGAAGAGACTAGAAGCTGTTAAAAACTTCAAGAAGATGTTTCGAAGCAGCATGTTCGACAGGCAGATGAACAAAATTCGATTGCGAAAGCAAACTGGGCCGACAGGACCATCCTTATATTATGTACAAACTAGCCCTCAGCTCCGACAGCGGTCAGCGAATCGGTTGTATGCTCGTCGGTGCAGATGATGACCTGGAGGCGGCGGAGATGTCGACTGGCAGTCTCACGGTGAAGGGTGCTCCGTCCGTGGACCCTATGGAGCGCGTGCCAACGAAGACCTGCTATTCAGTTCTCAGAAGCAAGGTGATTGGCCCCATGTTGCGGATTGGTACGTGACGACACAGACGAGATGGAACACTGTGAACAGAGAGGATAAGAGTTAACAGGACAGAGAGGAGAAAAGGAGCTGGTCACTTCCAGGACACAAAAGATAGTACACCGCTCTCTGCTCGGAAACTCCTTGCGCCTTCAAGTGTAACCTCAAACATTTGATTTCTGACTCATCAGGGCAGGCGTCATTCTGCTTCATGGACTCGATAAGTAAACAGCGAATGTTGGACTCTGAAATCTCTCGAGTTGAGAAACCGCAGAGGGCCACGATCGGCCACTAAATAGTGTACACGCCATGTTGCGTAGAGGGCATGCAATTGCAATGGAAGGTGAATAAAGCGAAACTACAAGACAACAACTAGATCTAACTAGTAGTCTGCACACACTACCCGCTCTGAGTTTCACGTGATGGTGAAACGTCCATTACGACGCCTCAGATCAGACGAATGTCGTATTTCTCGGCATTCTCATATGTCGCCTTTGCAGTTGTACTAATAGGCAAGTATTTACTTGCGTTTGCTGCTAGATTGTTTTTTGACGGGCCGAACCTGGTGCAGCATACACTGTCCAAACTGAACTAGCTCAGAATATCCAGCGCACGTATACAGAGTCCTACCTCCTCTTGTGTGCTTTCACTTCCGTAGTAGTGACATAGGAGTTTTAATGATGTGCCGGTGGAACAGCTATTTGACTCATTCAGCTTACACACTCATCTTCCCCCTCCACCTGCTCTTTCTTCGTCCCTCCGAATCCACTCTCCTCTCCCTCAAACGGACTCTGCACATTCAGTTCTCGTCATTCGACTCTACACAAGGATACCAGCCTATCCAAGACAGTTCTTCGTTTAATTCCTCTTCTCGCCATTCCATTTCGTCAGCTTCACAGCACAATGAATGGGACTGGAGCGGATTCCCTTTCTGGAGACTTGGACTCATTTCCGGTTTACTCGCTATCTTAGTTGCTATTCCAGGAGGTACTTGGTACTATGCTGTCAGTTCTGCCCCTGTTTCTCCTTTCAAATGTCAACGAGTGGCATGTGATATCGATAGGTTCACCTCACCACCGCAACAGACATCTCTGCGATCTACAACTCCAATTGCATATTCGCCTTTCTGTTCTCTCGCCTCATTTTCCTCCGTTCCGGCAACGCTGGCGGAGCAGCAGCAACCACCATCAAAAAGTCTCGGACAGAGCTTTACTCTGTCATTCTCGCGTCAATCGGTGTATTCATTATCGCATATGGTTCTTCCGCGCCTTCAGACCAAGGAGAAGGTACTGGTGACAGCGATGAAGAAGAGGAAGTTGCGGACCAACGATTGCTCGGAAACTTGCTCACCCTGCTTGGTTCTGCTACTTTCGGATTCTATGAAGTCTTCTACTCACGCTTCGTCTCTCCTACTTCCGTCATCACCGCTCAATCTCAGATCAGTTCACCAGAGAAAGATTCGTCCATGCTCATACTCTACACTTCTTTTATGACCACCCTGATCGGCATCTCCTCCCTTATCCTCTTATCCATCCCATTCCTCTTCCTGCCCAAACCTTCTCCCCCTCCAGCTGCCCTCATATCCCAAATCGCAATTATGGTGCTCTGTGGAATGACCTTCAACGCTTTCTTCATCCTCCTCATCTCTCTCTGGGGACCCGTAACGGCTAGTATCGGGAACCTGGGGACGCTGATAACGGTTGCAATAACGGATTGGACGCTCGGTGGCAGGTTAGGATTGGAGACATGGATCGGGGGAGCCTGCGTGTGCGCCGCATTTGTTGGGCTAGCGTGGGAGGAGGGGAGGAAAGAGGAGGATGAAGGGGTGTCGTTGAGTAGGGATGAGGAGGAAGAGATTGGCGACAGACAACTGGTATAGGTACCTTCTACTTTGGTTCGTTTGCTGCTTTCAGTTCGTATGCAATCCACTTTCTACTTTCATAAACTGGACATTTCGGTGCGGGCTGTTTGATTTCTATGGCTGATGGCACGACTCAATCAGCGTCTTTAATGATCTTCCACTTTCTGCTCAGTGTCTGCACTGGTGCAGCATGTTGGTCCTTTCTTCTGCGCCATCTGGCATCCGCGTGCAGTCAAGCTGTCTGTCCCGTATCCCGTACCTGTGTAGCTTTCGAGCAATCCGTGATCATTGATCATAAGAATTCGAAGATGAGAGTATTATTTTAGTATTCCAAGCATGCGGGAAGTGGACGGAAGTGACGAGTGCGGGGGAGGTTGCCCAAGTTTCGACTCCACATGGGTTTGGACTCGCCTCAACATGGCCAATAAACCCGAAATATTGCAGCCTGAAAGCGAATTTGTCTTGAAGCACGCTGCAAAGGATCTTGATCAGCCGAATCGATCATCAAAGCGTCATTCCGTTTGGCGCGGCTATGGCTATGGCGGAAAGACTATAAATCCTCCTCAGGCTCCCTCCTTCCAGAAACAACTCCTCCTCGCGCTCGTCTTCTCTTTCGTTGGTCTCATGCTCGCCCACCGCATACTCCCTCTATTTTCCCTTTCCGGGGCACTGGTCACTGGAACTGGTCACTTCAGAAGGCAGGCAGACGGATTGGATGCCTTTGTGACTGCTCAGACAGAGGTTGCGTATCAAGGCGTGTTAAATAACATTGGTCCCAATGGTTCCAAGGCCCCTGGGGCTCATGCGGGTACGTATTCTTCGCCTTTTCGTTCGAGACTGGATTGACACACTCGGAAACAGGCATTGTTGTGGCTTCGCCGTCAAGTGTCAACCCTCCCTATTTCTATACGTAAGCATCCTCACCTATTGGGTAACTTCCTAATTCATGGAGGACGACGACAGATGGACGCGCGATTCTGCTCTTGTCATGAAGCAGCTTGTGCAGGGGTGGACCATTAGTGATTACACGAACGATACACTCAAAACCATTCTGGAGGATTATATTTCGGCACAGGCAGTCATTCAGCACATCGACAATCCTTCTGGTGGCTACACTACCGGTGGATTAGGGGAGCCGAAGTTCGAAGTGAACGAGACCGCTTTCACGGGGGATTGGGGAAGGCCACAGAGGGACGGTCCAGCGCTGAGAGCCATTACCATGATCAATGTTGGTCTGCCCTTGCCTGACTGACACGAACTGAAATGTGCTTCGGTGTCTAGTTTGCGAATGAGCTTAGGATTGCCGCTCCCGGCGCTGCAACACAAGCTTATATTATGCAGAATATTTGGCCACTCGTCGAAGCCGACTTGAACTACGTCTCGACATATTGGAATCGCACTGGATTTGACCTTTGGGAGTAAGAAATTTGCTGGGTTCCTATCCGGGACTGTTCGTAACCTGGGAATACAGGGAAGTAAATGGTTCTTCGTTCTTCACCATCGGCAATCAATTTCGAGCCCTCTCTCAAGGTCATCAATTCTCACAAACGATGTCTCATCATAACGCGACATATGCACCAACGGCAAACAAACTTTGGTGTTTCTTCCAAAGCTTCTACAACGAAGACCAGGCATATGCTGTTTCTAACATTAATACAAGACTTGCAAGAACCGGAAAAGATGTCAATTCAATTCTGACGAGCATTCATCTCTTCGATGCCGCGGTGGGATGCGAAAGCTCAACATGGCAACCGTGCAGCGACAAGGTATTGTCTTGGTCATTGAAGCTGCTGAACGTGCAGATTGACCAAAGCCTAGGCTCTTGCTAACCACAAGGCCGTCGTCGATTCTTTTCGGGCGGAGTATAATCTCAAGTCTGTCATCCTAGTTTGCCTCTAGCGCCGTTGTCTGATATCTATGACGTCCAGCGCTGGAATTCCTTCAAGTAACGCTGTCGCGATTGGCCGGTACAACGAAGGTATGCTCTCTACTTCTTGTCAAGAACCATACTCAGTCATTCACCTCTACAGACGTTTACTACAATGGGAACCCGTACAGTCTGCCATAAGCTCCATGACCCAGCTCTAATGCTTTGTTCAGGTGGTACCTTGCAACTTTAGCTGCTGCCGAACAGCTTTACGACGCAATTTATACCTGGAAGAAGATTTCTTCCATTCCTGTTACATCGATCTCTCTTCCCTTCTTCACGCAGATCTATCCGTCCGCTATGGTTGGGGATTATCCATCTTCCTCCTCCGATTTCGATGCCATCATTTCAGCCGTTCAAACCTACGCGGACGGTTTCATCGCTATTGTTCGACAATACCTTCCCGCGGATGGATCGATGACAGAGCAGTTCGACAGAAACACCGGCGTCCCTCTGTCCGCTGCTGACTTGACCTGGTCCTACTCCTCTTTCCTGACATTGTCTCAAGCTCGCAAGGGCCTCGCGCCACCTAGTTGGAATGCCCTTGCCACGGATCCCGATATCACGACTTGTGATTTTGGCAACACTGGACCAACAGTCAGCACGACTTTCAATGCTCAGGCTCAAACTGTTGACGGCGAATACGTTTTCGTGGTGGGAAGCATTGGAGAGTTAGGATCATGGGCACCTGACAATGCCATACCTCTGAATGCGGACAATTATCCTATTGTATAACATTCCTCCCTTTCGCCCTGAGGAAGCACTGACAAAATGAACAGTGGTCTGTTGCAAATGTAACCTTGCATTCGTTTGCCGAATTCGAGTACAAGTACATCAAGAAGAACGCGGCTGGCACCGTTGTGGGTTTTCTGCCTTCTTTCTCCGTCCAAGGAAGCATACAAACCTTGCATTCGTTTGCCGAATTCGAGTACAAGTACATCAAGAAGAACGCGGCTGGCACCGTTGTGGGTTTTCTGCCTTCTTTCTCCGTCCAAGGAAGCATACTGAGTTGAGATTTACGGGTTCATAGACGTGGCAAGTTGATCCGAATAACAAAGCTCAACTTCCTGAGGATGGAGAATTCGTGATCAACGACACCGTGACCTGGCAATGAGTACTTGCCAGGATTGGACGGACTAACAGAGTGATGGACAAGATCGTTATGTCAGTGATCTCATAGGTCTTTGACTGGGCGATATTGTGCGCAAAAATAAACACCCGTGTCAGTTGTAATCATATTTATACTTTCGAGCTTCCATTGCATGATGCTCTGCGCCTCAGCTTCACGACATTCGAAGACGGAGCTCATTGGGCAAGAATACCCTTCTCCTTCAAAGCAGCAATCACAGCATCTACATCCTCAACCTTGCCACGAGACCAGGTAAGCATTGCATTTGTCAGACGAACGACGGTACGGAAAGCGCACCTTCTCACCACCTTTTCTCTCCGGAGGAGGAGCAACTTTGGTCATCTTCAGACGGGACTCAGTCTCGATTCCCAATTCGGAAATGTCTAGCGAGAGGACGGGCTTCTTCTTCGCCTGCAGTCCACTAGTCAGCTACTACGACCCCGTGAAGACGGAGGGGACACTCGCTTTCTATAACGGTTGGCGGTTGGAATAGAGAGAAGCGGGACGTGTTATCTCATTAACCTTTGAGAGGAGTCAACTACTGACCATGATATTCTGGAGCCTGTGCCATTCTTATGAGCACAAGTCACCTTAAATGAGAGAACCCACTTTGCAAATCTTGGTTCGTTCAGCCTCAGATCAGTGGACACGATTCCGGGCAAGTTGAACTTCATCCGCTCAAGCCCGCCATCAATTTCCCTGCTGCACTCCGCCTCCTTTCCATCCTCGCTCAGCTTGATGCTCGAGATGAAGTTAGCAATTGGCCAGTCGAGTTTTCCTCCCAGCAACCCACCCACCGCACCGGAATCGTCATCGATAGCCTGTTTGCCGAGGATGACGAGGTCCCATTTCTCCTCTTCTTTCGCCAGCGATGGGTTTGAGAGGAGGGAGGAGAGGACGCGCGACACTATGAGAGGAGAAACGTTCGCTGTGGGTGTCACTACATGGATAGCTGAATCCACTCCCAGAGCGAGAGAGTGACGTAGTACGTCGGTGGCTTTGGCAGGTCCAATGGTCAGAGCTGTGATGTTCGTAATCAATTTAGGGTGGCGCTCTCGAAGCCGTAAGGACTCTTCCACAGCTGTAAACCGAAGCAGGTTCATGATTCTCTTTTAAAATTCGCGAGAAAGTGACATACCTATCTCGTCAAAAGGATTCTGGGGAACACGTTAGAGTCAGCCTTCTCGCGTCAAAGTAGAAAGGAGCGGAAACGCACAATAGAATGTTTCACCCCTTCCGTTTCAACGCCAGTCAGTTCTTTATTCACCCGAATTTTCCTGCAAACTAGTTAAATAAACATTTGAGTGTTCTTTAATATATCATACACGGCGTAATCGATTGTCCTATCCCGTTCAGAGTTAAAGGGATGCTCTAACGAAAAGGAAGGGAGGCATACCGCTTTACAGGTACCAGAACGCGAAGAAAAGAAGGAGCTGAAGGTCTCATCGTGTTAAGTGCTTGTGGACAATTCTGCGCACAAAAGTGAGCCTGATTCTGCAGGACAGCGGGCAGAAAATCACCTAAAGTCGTCGTTGAAAACGCTTTCGACCACAGCGAATTGCTTGCCGGCACTAAGGTTCAGACTAACGTCAACACTTCCCGTCCCCGCTTCCGTTCGCTCCTCCCGCGGAAACCGCCCTTTTAATTGGCTGAGTGTTGCCATTCTCAAACGACCACTGGAGAACATCTCCCGCCTTCTCTGTAGGCTACTTTTCCTAGGGACACGCCACCTCTCTATTCAAGTTTGTGTCTCGATTTGTTCGCTGATTTTCATTTATAAACGGGACAGGGAAATGATCTAGTTCGCACTATTCGCGCTCAAACAACAATGGTAACTCTCTCCATGCCTCTACGATCGAGCAATGAGTGGCTCAGGAGTGTTTCTAAGAGGCTTCCCTTCGCGCACCATCATCACCACCCACGGAAAGGCGAATTCGAGCTCCCTGGCACCTTCCTAGGACAAGGCAGTTTCGGTTGCGTCTCACTCGTGACTTGGAACCCAGCCAGCTCTCCTACAACCCCAAAAGGGAGCAGACCATCCACGCCTACGTCGAAGAAAGTCGCTCTCAAGGTTGTGGACAAGGAGAAGGTATCCTCGAAGCATGTTCAGCGGGATATCATGGATGCGATCAAGTTGATCAAACACCCCCACGTCGGTCTGTCGGCCTACCCTCCCCTCTCCGCTGTGAAATCGGAGTGCTGATGTTTGTCTCATGGGTGTCAGTCGAGTTACATGATTGGTTTGAGACAGAGAAACAGTTTTGGATGGCGTTCGAGCCTGCGGTGGGAGGAGAGCTGTACGATGAGATCGAGAAGAGGAAGTCTTTCGAGGAATGGGAAGTGAGATACATGATCCGGGATCTCCTTGTGTGTTCCCTCCTCGTCTTCATCGAACGATTTGGTGATACAGAATTCGTTAAGGATGCGGTTGCACACGTCCACTCGCTTCACATCGTCCATAGAGATATCAAGCCTGAGAATATCTTCTTGAAGAGCCCGCCTTCTACCTCAGAGTCATCAGGAAGGACCAAATACCACTTGATGTTAGCGGATTTTGGAGGTGGGCCCTGCTTCTTTCACCTGATACCAGACCGTTGACAGTTGCAAGCGAATAGTGGCTCGAACAAAGTTTCGCCTACATAATGCTGAAGAACTCATCACTGGCCCTCCTCGTGGTTCACCAGGTTATACTTCTCCAGAAATATACTCCGATACTGGTTATGACGAAACTTGCGACGTTTGGGCATGCGGAATCATAGCATACATCCTGTTCGTCAATTTCTTCCATGCAATCACTCGCTGATTTCGCGTGAACAGACTCGTAGGTCGATTCCCTTTTTGGGAGCTCGAAGGGAAGGCCTTCGTACAGGAAGCAAGACGCGGATTCTACAATCCACCAAAAAAGAGCGAGGAGTGCAGAAAGTTCCTCAAAGCCGTTCTTGAGTTCGACATGGAAAAACGGCCCCAAGCGCGAGAGGCTCTACAGTGCGAATGGTTGAAAGAGGAAGCTGTGATCGAAAAAGATTTCGGCAGGTTGGCGGTTGTAGACCAAAAGGACGAGTTGGAGCAGACGACGACGGAAGTGATGAGGAGGGGAAGCGTGGTGGAGAGGAAGGAAAGTATTTTGGGAGAGGAGAGGGTTGGCGTCTGATTCATCTGGTGTGCTTTGGTTTGCCAGTCGTTTTCGCTGCAGCAGTGTCCGTCAGCAGAAGTAGCAGGAAATCTGGGAACGTCATTTGTGACTTCCGTTCGGCCTGGAGTTTGTTTCGTGATGTCCTCAAGATGTTGTGATCATAAAATCAGGAAGGAATGTAATAAAGTATGTGTTTGTGATTGACCTTGATCATACGAGGAAGCCTCAATTCCAGTGGGTGAAGAAAGGAGTACCTTAATAAGCTACTCTTTATCACCTCTAATACCTTCACTCTAGCACCCATGTAATCATGCGGCGAGGAGCTAGTCACTTCTGCAAGAGTTAAGACTGGGTGATGATTGAACTCGGACGAGAAAAGAAATTGTGCATGCAAATTAACTCTTCTTCTTCAATCGTCCCAAATTTGAACGAAAGTCCAAGGATTCATGGACAGAATAGTTGTTAACTAAGTATAAAACCAATTACTTTTTTCCCAATCTACAATCACTAATCAAACCCTTCCCCATCTGCAGACAAGAAAAAGACGGACCTATCAGGTCCTCCTTATGTACGGTGCTCTCCACCCACTGAGCAATGCTCTAGCCGCATCTCCTCCTTTACTACCTCTCGCACCATTACAGACCACATTAATGGTCACACCATAAGTATCGAGGGTATCCGCATTCGCTTCCACCTGCGGAAACAGTTTCACCGTCTCCTTATCCAACCCCAAGCTGACCTGACCGCCAATATTCTCCGCCGTCGGCCTCGTAGTTCCTGGCAAAAAGAGTCCCGAAAACGTCTTCAAGCGCGGAAGGACGACTTCGAAGAGCGTCTCCAGGAAGGCGTACGCTTGCGGTCCTTGGAGAGAGACTTTTGCGCCGCAGATTTGGAATTGGCGCATTTTGAAGGTGTTCACCTTCCTCGTTGTCCGGAGGAGCGTCATGTCTCGTGGGGGAGAGGCGGTGAGGACGGAGAGGAGGGTGAGGACGCCGGGCATGGCGGTTTTGTTGCCGATGATGGAGGGGTTGAAGATGGAGACGACGACGTGGGAGAGGGAGGGGAGGGATGTGCGCGGTGAAAAGGGAGGACGGAAGGATGGGAGCGGGGTGAGGGAACGGTTTCCGGGAAGGGGAGGAAGAGGTCGGTTGAGGGTGTAGGGATTGTATGCTCCAGAAGCATCGGCCACTTGCTTCCCAACCACCTCGAGATCTCCCTTCTCTAATCCTGATTCAATCCCTTCCCCACTCTCCGACGCCTCCTTATTTGCATCCTCGGGACGCACCAACAAACTCCTAACATCCCCTTTCCACCCCTTCCTCCTCTCCGAAGGATTCGGCTGTTGCCCAGCTCGCAGATATTGGAAGTGGTTGTAAGTGAGGTAGAGCAGGTCATGGACCAGACGCTGCTCGTAATGCTGCTGCAACCGTGGGCGGTAGAAGGGTGCGTACTGCGGGAGGCGAATGACGGGAACGGTGGGATGAGGAGAACGCGGGAGACGCAGGGCGCGTTTGGAGGTAGAGGCAGCAGCGGACATCTCAAGCTACCTGCCTTACAAGTTCAGCAACTAACATTATACGAGAGACCTACGCACCTTTGCGCTTTTAAAAAAAAGACAATAAAACAATTTTTGCTACCATGGAGCACAGATGCTTTATGTCCGAACTTTGCGGCGACGCACTGACAGCGCCATGTGATTTGAAATGAGCTGGGCGCTTTGTTTTATCTTGTTGGTGACTTCCCACGGCCACGTCGTTGATGATCTCCACATCAGCACGTTCCTCGCTCTCCTCCTTCTCGCACGTCTCCCAGACGACCCTCGGCAGTCCGCTCCGCATGCTTTCCAGCGCATCCTCCATCCCCTCCCTCGCCCCATCCGAGGCCCACTCCCTCGTCTCCTTCCTCAACGCCTCTCCCACCGCCTACCACGCCGTCGCAACCTCCATCACCTCCCTCGAGGCGGCCGGGTTCAAGAGGCTCTCGGAGAAGGAGGACTGGGGCCTGTCGGAGCTGCAGAAGAGAGGAGGCGGCAGGTTCTACGTCACGCGCAACCAGAGCAGCTTGATTGCCTTCACTATTCCCAAGGATATCCGTGGAGACGCGGCGGCGAATATCGTGGGAACTCATACGGATAGTCCGCATTGGAGGGTTAGACCTAGGAGCTGGAAGGAAGCCGAGGGCTATTTGCAGGTGGGAGTGGAGACTTAGTGAGTGTTTCCATTGAGCTCAGATGCTGTAAGCTGGATATGGGGAGCTTTTCAGTATACAAAATTGCCATTTCATGGTGGGGAATCGACGAAAAATCATCAATGTCATCTCTCCCTCTCTTCCCTTTGTTCTTGTTTTAAAGTTCAACGACAATGGGCGATGTTGTGTTTGCGGCAAACCGACGGCCTCTATTATTTGGATTCCTGAATCTTTGTTTTGACGATCTGTAAAAAGTTCTAAGAGGACACGATTGGCCGGTCTCCGTTTAGAAAATGTTGCTGGTTGCTAAATTTATTTATTTGTGACGGGTAATGTGACCCCTGGGTTGCTTGCACAGGCTACCAATTATTGTCCTTGCCGCTTGTCGTACACTACAAAGCAGCAAGCCTACATGGTAAGCCCATAGCGATTCATTTTTTGGGCATGATCACTCATTGCTGAGCCACAATGAAATGGTCCAATCAAAATTCGATACATTTCCATCTATCAGCATATCACTCTTGGCTAAAAATGGACACTAACATTCCGTGTTGTGTAGTGGCGGAGGGCTCTGGCAGACATGGGTTGACCGCGACCTCTCACTCGCTGGACGCATATTTGTGGCGACTCCATCAGGCGTAAAGTCCCACTTGGTGCAATTACCGATTGATAAACCGATTCTACGGATACCCACGCTTGCTGTTCACCTCGGACGAGCCCAGGGCGAGAAACAAGAATATAATCTAGAGACCGTACGTTTTTGCTCCAACGGCGTGATGGGCGTTAGAATTGATATAAATTGATCATAGGAAATGACACCAATTATTGGCATCAAGCAGAGCCTGGAGAAGGCTTTCAACGTGGAGGTACCAAAGAAGGATGGGTCAAGGGAGGCAGATCACCACCCTGTCCTCCTCCGCCTGTTGGCAGATCACCTCACGACCTCATTAGCAGAAGATATCTCGCCCTCACAAATTAAGGATTTCGACCTGCACCTGTACGATACGGTTCCCAGCACCCTGGGAGGAGCGGCGAGCGAATTCGTGATCTCTGGGCGCTTGGACAACCTCTTCTCCACCTTTTCAGCCGTCGAGGCTCTCATTCGTTCCACCAAATCAGCCACCGCTGCGAACAGGATCAACGTCGTTGCGTCGTGGGATAACGAGGAGATCGGGTCCACTTCGGCCTTTGGAGCGGAGAGCTCTTTCCTCCCTTCGATCCTGGAACGCCTCGCCGGCGCTTCCTACCGCTCCTTCATGGCGAGGTCCTTCCTCCTATCTTCGGATATGGGTCATGCTATACACCCTGCGTTCCCCTCGAAGCACGAAAGCAATATGAAACCAATCATAAATGGTGGACCGGTCCTAAAGACCAATGCGAAGCAAAGATACGCTTCGACGGGTGAGACGAGGACGTTGGTGAAACAGGTGGCGGAGTTGGCGGGTGTGCCATTGCAGGAATACGAAGTCAGGTTCGTCTTCTTCTGACCTCACTTTGCTTTGGTGGACGAGTTGCTGAGGAATTTTTTAGGAATGATATGGCTTGTGGATCTACGATTGGTCCTCTCGTTTCTGTGCTGGGCCTCAGAACTGTGGACGTCGGCGCGCCTCAATGGAGCATGCATAGCGTGAGGGAGACGGCTGGCAGCGTTGATGTTAAGCTTCTCATTGATTTGTTTGCGACGTTTTTTGAGAGGTTTGGAGAGCTTGACACTGGCATGTTGGGAGAATAGCGTGTTGTAAAGATGTTGTACAGAGTACGAGTGTGTGAGAATCGGAATATGATGTCAATACAGCTAAAGAAAGAGTTGACCTGCTGTGATTGTTCTCCAGAGTCCAGAGTCATCTGTAAGTACGCAACCTGTCGGGCAGCCCCGTTCTCGTGTACAAGGGGTAAGAAGTTCTCGACAAGGATGCTCAAACTCAGGTTAATTCTCCCGAGACGACTAATAGAGTAAGATAACTTTCGTTCATGCTCACCATCCTGATCATGATCCTCAATATTCAATGCACGGTCGTAATCATTCTTTAGGCTCGAGAATCAAAGGATTACTGAAAGAAGAGGTTCAAGGACATCACCTTCAGGCTTCGACAACAGCGCATCGAGCAAATGATGGAAGAACGCATGATCTTGGTTGTTTGCTTGATGAAGGATACAACAAATGCGAGACAGAAAACGAATAGATCATGCACCTTTTCAATTTGTAAGTGTCCCCAACGCTCTTTTGCACAGTCCGTCCCCTCCAAACTGTGTGCCCTCTTAAGCAGTATTCCGCAACACTGTTCCCTCTTCGCTTCAGGTGACAGAATTGCGGTAAAACATAAACGTACCAAGAATGACACTGTCCCCTCTAAGGAACATCTTGCTGATGAACCTATCCTTGTTGATGGGCTTCTTCCCAGCTTTGTTAGAGCCTTTCGGATGCTCCGTCCACATCTCTTTTACATTCTCCAGCACCTACATTCCAGCCCATCCAAAAGGAGTCGATGATTGCATCAACACCACGGCCCTCGATCAGAGAAGAAAGGAAAGAGACGGCGCACCATGTTAGCATGCCTATCAAACGCCTTCACGCGTCCTAACAGCTTCCGTCCATTTCTCAGGGCAATAAGAATTTGCGTATGGTTCTTTACTGATGTTTGTAGGACGGAAAGAGGGCCAGTGGAGATCTCATGCTCTTCTAATGCTCGGATTTGCTCCTCAGCTGTTCCCGTCAACGACGTTTAACTTCCTCCTTCAAGATCAAGCACATAACCCACTGAGTTCAGATTTCAAGGAATTCGTGTGTTGCCTGTCCCGTTTTTCAGTAAGAAACACAACGAATACACTCAAAGAAAAGCCTACGACATCGTTGGCACGTCTGAGATGTGAGATTGGTGGCAACTTTTGCTGGCCTTCTGTTTGTGGACGGAAAAGCGGAAACGACACAACAGAAAAAGTTGCAAAAACGACGGAGGCGATAATTTGGGGCTTTGCACTTAGGAACATAGGAAGTATGGCTACACGAGTTGTTTCTCTTAGGAATATTGGCGCTGGAAGCCTCAAAAGCGCTCAGAAACAGGGGTTGAGAAGCTTCGGTGAGTAGTTCTTTCTCTCTCCAACGGAGGTATGGTGGGCGAAAGTGCCTCCACTGCCTCTACCCTTTTCAAGCTAAGTGCAAAAGAAGTGGAAACATAAACAAGGTGTTATTTCCGAAGCGTTTATCCCAATTGTCGAGTTAGAAATGTGAAAAACAGACGGCTGGCACGTCAGCACCATGGAGCTGGTTCAAATTTTGCAATCTTGACCAGCGGCTAGCCGGCCTTACACGGCGCGCTCGAGCTACGCTAATAACTGCTTTGTGGAGGCTTTGAGTTATTGAGGAACAATTTCCGGCTGGAGGAGAGCGTGGGCCGTAGTGACGAGTTTCCATGCACTCTACTACTCTTCACCTTCTGCCGTAAGAGTGTTTCTTATCTACGTTTAGGTTCTCTACCATGCCGTACATTGACCACCTCGGTTTCTCGCCCTCTCCGTTCTCCACGAGCCCACTCCCTTCTCGTCCCCTCTACGTTCCATGTCCCCTCTCAGTCCACTCTTGGACTTCCTCGATTCGCAAGTTTTGTGCGCGACAAGCCGCACATGAACATCGGAACTATTGGACACGTCGATCATGGAAAGACTACACTCACGGCTGCCATCACAAAAGTGCTTGCAGAGAAGATGGGGAAGGGAACCTTCATGGCATACGACCAAATCGACAAGGCTCCTGAGGAGAAGGCTAGGGGTATCACTATCTCCACCGCTCATGTCGAGTATGAGACGTCGAAAAGACATTATGCTCATGTCGATTGTCCGGGACACGCGGATTATATCAAGAACATGATTACGGGTGCTGCTCAAATGTAGGTTTCTCTTTTAGAAGGCAACAGAAGTCGAGATGCTAACGAGTGGGTAGGGATGGTGGGATGATTGTCGTCTCCGCCGTCGACGGACAGATGCCTCAGACTCGTGAACATCTTCTCCTCTCACGGCAGGTCGGTATTCAGAAGCTCGTCGTCTTCATCAACAAAGTCGACACGATTTCCGACCCCGAGATGCTCGAGCTGGTCGAGATGGAAATGCGCGAGCTTCTAACTCAGTACGGTTTCGACGGAGAGAACACTCCCATCATCCCAGGCTCCGCTCTCATGGCTCTTAACGGACAAGACGACAATGGGATCGGAGTCTCCGCCATCGGCAAGCTCATGGACGCCGTTGACACTTGGCTCGATGAGCCCGTTCGAGAGATGGACAAACCTTTCCTAATGGGTGTTGAAGATGTCTTCTCTATCCAAGGTCGTGGTACGGTCGTGACTGGCCGTGTGGAGCGAGGAACCGTTCTCAAAGGAACCGATCTCGACTTGCTTGGTATGGGCGTGAACAAGCGCGTTACGATTACCGGTATCGAAATGTTCCACAAGGAATTGGAGCGTGGACAGGCCGGTGATAATATGGGAGCATTGTTGAGAGGCGTGAAGAGGGAAGAAATCAAGCGCGGGATGGTCCTCGCTGCCCCTGGATCCGTGAAACCTGTCAAGAGGATGCTTGCCTCTCTTTACGTTTTGACCAAGGAAGAAGGTGGAAGATACACCTCTTTCAGTTCTGGATACAGACCTCAACTTTTCATGCGCACATCCGACGTGACTGCTCTCCTTACTTTCCCTGAGGAGGACCGGCCAAGCGAAGAGTTCATCAAGGGATTGAAAACTTTCAGCGCTTTCATGGAGGAGGGAGAAGATGCTAAGAAGAAGAAGAAGGTTGATAAGGAGGTCAACCCAGGCGATAACGTTGAAATGATTCTTTCCCTCACCCACGACGTCCCTCTGGTTAAAGGAGAACGATTCACCCTTCGTGAAGGTGGAAAGACTGGTATGCCTTTTTTTTTATTTTTTCGAAACAAAGCTGATAAAAATAATTTGCAGTTGCGACTGGTATCGTCACGCAGATTGAGGAGTAAAGGGAATGAAGAGATCAAAAGTATTTCGAGTGCTCTGATGTGAGCGTTGTGCATATCCTTCGACTTTTAATCCTGCTCATTAGACACCTACTTATCTATTTACGCTGTCTGCTCACATGTCACTCGGTTGCTTCAAGTACACCTCTCAGCTCAATTAATGATTGCATTCCTTCATTCTTCAAGGTTTCGCTGCTGAGTGCTGAGCACGACTGCTGCCTCACAGAAATTTGCAGTAACTCGGGCAACCCGTCAAAAAATGAAGGCATATAAGCATCGTACCTTCGTCTCACAGTAATGGCTGACAGTGGTGGAGCTTTTACTCGTGCCACAACAAGCGATTGCCTAGCCTTCCATCTTTTGGTCTCTTAGGATCAGAATATATCCATTAGAAACCCAAGGGAGAATGAGGAATGTCGTTTTTTATGTTTTGTTTAAGATTTTCAAAGGATCGCTGTTTATGAAAGTGGACACAGTTTTTCGATGTACAGGCTCAAAGAAAGTTATTTCCGCCGTGGGTGGAACTAGTAGGAGGGATCTGGCGTTTGGATGGTTGATTTATATCTCGAGGTTGGGACAAGAAAGTGTTTACGCGCTGAGACAAATGCAGACTACTACACCATTGGTTTACCATGTCAACAAGAGTCGATAGCTTATGATGGTCCGCTGCTATTAAGAAGGACCTTCAAATGGATCCTTATCGCGAGCGTCAGTGTTACCTCGGGGCAGGGTGGAACGGGACAACGTACGAGCGAGCAATCCTCCTAGGAGAGGCAACACCACGTCTTGAGGAATAATGAACTGTATTCCATGCACCTCAATGATGTAGCCCTGCTCCGTCTTCCCCTGAAAAAATTGAATTCTGAGTGAAAACTGGAAGTGAGGGCGATGGAGGCTTACGACAATCCTCCATTGGCTAGTGTTCGCGTTAGGTGACGTTTCCATATCAAGAGTTTTTGCGCACTGGATAGAAGTTACTTGAAATCCACAGGAGTGAGTGGAATAGAGATGGGCATGATCTTCGCTTAATATATGGCTGAGACGGTACTCTTCGTGGATCAAACTGTCATTCTTCAACGCATAGATCGAACCCTAATTCTTCGTGCATCAAACAGTTATTTTTGATGCTTCCATAATGAAACGGTCCTTCTTAATAGATTCCGTCAGCCCATTCTTCATACATCACGCATCACGATAGACCAACCGGCCATTCTTCATACTCATCGAATCAACAAATCGTTTGGATCAACCAACAACCGGTCATTCTTCGTGCATTAGATCAACCAACCGGTCATTCTTCGTACATATTGGATGAGTCGGCCATTCTTCATACATATTGGATGAATCGGTCATTCTTCATACACCTTAGATCAACCAACCGGTCATTCTTCGTGCATATTAGATCAACCAACCGGTCATTCTTCGTGCATATTAGATCAACCAACCGGTCATTCTTCATACATATTGGATGAGTCGGCCATTCTTCATACACATTGGATGAATCGGTCATTCTTCATACACCTTAGATCAACCAACCGGTCATTCTTCATACATATTGGATGAATCGCACATTCTTCATACACCTTAGATCAACCAACCGGTCATTCTCATACATATTGGATGAGTCGGCCATTCTTCATACATATCGGATGAATCGGTCATTCTTCATACACCTTAGATCAACAACCGGTCATTCTTCGTAGATATTAGATCAACCAACCGGTCATTCTTCGTACATATTGGATGAGTCGGCCATTCTTAATACATATTGGATCAATCGGTCATTCTTTATACACCTTAGATCAACCAACCGGTCATTCTTCATACATATTGGATGAATCGGTCATTCTTCATACACCTTAGATCAACCAACCGGTCATTCTTCGTACATATCGGATAAGTCGGTCATTCTTCATACACCTTGGATCAGCCAACCGGTCATTCTTCAGACAGGTTGGATCAACCAATCGTCGGCCATTCTTCATGCATGTTGGATCAACCGCCGCAGCCATTTTTCATACATCAACGTTTAATCAAACGACACTCTCAGATGCTTTACGGACCAAGATATCGATGATTCCACAAGGTCAAATATACTGAGGGCTCCTAGGGTAAGCGCTCTGAGCATCGTGCACATCGCTCAGTTTTGAGTACTCATTAGACGCGTACGTATCCATTTCTGCTGTCCACTCACATGTCACTTGATTGCTTTAACC
>MU271658.1:0-34508 GCA_021432655.1 Atractiella rhizophila
GAGCCGGATTTGGTACATACGAGTCTACACACGAAATCCGTCTCTCGCGAAGCGTACATTCATCAGGTCGCTTCCTTCCAGGCGGCCTTTCCGTTCAGCAACAAATCTCATCACTGTGGGCATATCTTACTGGAGTGTGGAAGCTGTGAGTCATGCCTTAGGAGGATAGGGTATATCTTTTTTATCTTATTTGCGACTTCAAGTTGGGATGTAGATACGCTGCCCATCGAACGGCATTGACTGAAACCGAAACGCTGAAGTGGGCTGAAGGCTGTGTATTCAAGTTGCTGAGTACCTTTTTCATCCAATCCTACAGAATTCATCTTTGCGGGTTTCGAGTAAATGGCGCTTTCAGGTGACATGCCGGACGATATCCATTAACCCTTCTTTGTCAGGCACATAGCACTATGGGGAAGAATGTCTCTCTTTATGTGAATATCAGGCGACTGTGATCATTGATATAATTAACTTCTTTCTTCAGCTAGCAAAGCAAACATCGTTCTTCCCAGCTCCGACAATGCCGTTGGCAGCTGAATTTGCTCCGAGTTCGTCAAGGGGAACATATGAAGTGCTAGATGTGCAACCCGCTATGCTAGTCTTAGTTTTGAGTCTGTACTCTCGTCGTATCTGTCGAGCTCTGCAGATGGAGTAGCGTTTTTCTTTTTTGGAGTCTCTGAAATTAGACTGAGGGTATGTGAGCGACAATATGAAAGTCAGAGGTTCCTAACTCTAGATCATTCACAGATGAGACTGTTTCAGTTTCGTGTTCCCGTCATCCCTTCTTACTGCCTTCCTTTTTCGACATGAGACATGGACCAGCATTGACCGTAGAACAGACTCGAAGAGACGAAAATGTGAGTACAGCATAGGGGAATGATCCCAAGACTACTCGGCCGTAACATATGGCTCCGCAATATGTGCAGCTTCACGTCCTTTAGTTAATTCAACATTTCAATGTTTGAAACCCCCTGAAAGCTGGAGTATTCTGGAGTGCCAGTCGTGACGCCTTCTCGCGTGGATCCCACTTCGTGTCCTAGGCAGAGAGGGAAATGTGAGCAGACTTGTGGAGACCTGAAAGAGTGCCCCAAGGGATTCGCTTTGCAGCGCCGAAGCTAGTGAATTTGTAGACTGCTAATTTGTAGATTGCAAGGACGAGAATAGTGAGTGCGCTTTTGTATGATTTATACACCAATTCAATCTTCATTCAGTAATAGTGATTGTTCTTCATGAATAGGTGCTTTTGCAAACGAGGAAGATGATCATGTGGACGTGATGCGACGTGCTCGACGCGGTCTGAGAAAGTGATCTCGATGTGAAACATTTTCCTGTCTCACTCATCATCAGCTGATCCACATAAGATGCTGTTTACCCTGCGCGCCAGCCTATAAAACCCTTTTCGTTCCCAGTCCGTTTCTTTCTTTCCTCTCCTCCTCAACGCATCTTCCTCTGCTCCAGTTTGCCACTCGCATACATACTCAATACCAGCAGTGCTCGGCTTCAGTCTCAGTTCAGTGTCATTTCAGTGAATCGAACAAGGCATTCGTTTTCTGCGAAGTAAACAGAAATTTTAGTTGATCTAATATTTCTCGCGGTGGGTCTCTTGCCTCTTCGTATATGAGGTGTCATTCTCGAACTGCATTTTCCTCTCTCCCTATCGATCAGCTCCCTCGCTTGGAAAGTCTCTTGAAATGTCTCCAACACATTCACTTCCTCGTTCAATATCCCCCGAACGATCTTGGTTGACATCGGTCATTCTTTGTATCTGAAGATTGGAAAGCTGACATTTGTTGTTATCCACAGCGAGTCTCCCTCAGTTTCAGCCATCTAACGCAAAGTCCACGCAACTACCTGGTCATTCAGCTCTCAACCCCAATCCCAAGTCATCGACATGAAGGTTTCGACTCCTCTTCTCATCTCTACCCTTGCTTTCACTTCTACCACTCTCGCGGCTCCTACTCCCTCGCCTATCGCTTCTCCCAATCCCTCAGCTGACGACTTCGAGTTCGTCAAATCGCCGAGGAGTCACGATGCACGCTTTTTGGGAATCGGTTACAGGCGTCCGGGAGTGCAGAAGAACGCCAGGAGCGTTAGTGCAGTTGAGAGGAAGAGTTCGAAGGAGGTCAAGAATAGTGTGTTCTCTCCCATTATAATAGTGTTTGCCGGAATAGATACTGAATCGTTTGCGGGATGGAGCAGAGAAACGACAAGTTTCCGCAGGAGCCAATACGCAGGCTCCAGCTAGTCCGGTTGGGCTTCCGTTCGACGCTCTGAACGGCTTAGGTTTGGGATCGCCCTTAGGTGCTGGCCCAGGCAGTGTTATTAACGGGGTTGCTGGCGGCATTGGTGGTGAGCAAGGATTGCTGCAAGGGTTGACAGGTGTGAGTATCGGAGGTACACTAAACGGGTTCGTCTCCTTCGTCCTTCCTTTTATAGTCCAAGCCGTGAACTTGTTGGGATAGTCTTCCGATTCTCGGAGGGACTCTCCAATCGGTGACAGGAACGCTCAATGGGCTTCCTCTCGTCTCGACTCTAGGTCTTGGCCTGGGAGACGCTCCGCGATCCCTGGGTCAGACCCTCGATGGTCTTCCGCTCGCAGGTCCGCTACTTCAAGGACTCACCAAACCGGCTGGCGACCTTGGTTCCTCTCTGCCCGTGCTTGGTGGCGTTATCTCTGGTCTCGGATTCGGTAGCGATCCGGTCCAAAGCGGAGGAGTCCCTAACTTAGCGAACGTGGTGAAGAACCTTCCAGGTCCTCTGCAGGCAGTCTTTAACGCGCTACCCCCTAGCGCTCAAGCCCAACTCAGCGCCCTCCCAACTGATCAACTGACGATGGTGCTCGGCCGTCTTCAGGCCCAAACCGGAAGCCTTACTGGAGTCGCGGGTGGAGCTGCTCAGAGCCTTCCGGTGGGAACCGTCGCGGGTGTGGTTGGTGGTGCTGCTCAAAACCTTCCTGTCAATACGGTCGCGGGTGTCGTTAATGCTGCTGCTCACTCGCTCTCGGCAAATACGGTGACAGGCGCAGCAGGCTCGCTCCCCCAAGCGTTTCCGGTCGATACGGCGAAGGGTCTCGCTGCATCTGCTCCTCAAATGCTCCCAACCAATGCCGTGACCGGTGCTGCTTTTGGCGCTTCTCAGCAAGTGCCAGTGGATACAGCGAAAGGAGCAGCGGGTGATAAAGTCTCTCAGGTCAAAAGTCAGCTCGATCCGAAATTGCAGACGGTTTTCTCTTCACTCCCAGGTCCCGTTCAGGAGAAGCTCGCGTTGCTGCCGATTGATCAGGTGAAGGCGATATTGTCGACACTGCCGCTCCCAGTCAACCCTGGCTCCCAACTCCCGTCTCCCAATGCTCTATTGAATGCGCCAGATGCGGTTAACGATGTGGCAACGGACAAAATCGACAGCGTCAAGAGCCAACTCGACCCCAAACTTCAAACAATCTTCTCAGCCCTACCTCCGGATGTTCAGGCAAAATTGTCGCTGCTCCCAATTAATCAAGTATCTGGATTTTTGGCTGGGATGAAGGACGGAGTGATGGGTTGGGAAGGTGGCGCGGTTGGGGATGCTGGTTCGGTGGCCGGAATCATGGAAGGTCAGGCTGGACAAGTGATTGGAAAAGGTTTGTTTACATTATTTTGCTCTTTGGCGATTTGACAGGAACTGTTCGTAGGGCAATCAGTCGGCGGATTCGTAACCGGAAATGCCCCAGTCGATGTATCTACAATCCAACAGCTCTTTGGTGCCGCGGGAATACCTCTTTCATCCCTTCCTCCCTCTCTGCTCTCGCAACTAGCACAGACTGGCTCTCAGCAGCAACCTCAGCAAGTCCCATCCTCCCTCCTCGCTCAAGCTCATCAGCTAGCGGACGGTCCCCATCTTGCTGGCACGGTTGCAGACGCCTTAAGTGGTGTTCTCAATGGTCTGCCTGCTCCTCTCCCCGCTGTCGGTGGAATAGTTTCTGGTGTCGCTGGTGCTGTCGATGGAGTATTGGATCCTGTTCTTTCCGGTCTTGCCCCTCCAAAAGCTTTCTTAGATGCTGACGGAACGATGAACGACAACTCGACCGCGACCACGAGCACGATGGAGAAAGGGGGAATAGCTAATGCGACCTCATCCAGCATACCACCAGCTTCCACTGGCGTTGCCGCTTCCGGTGGCGCCATGGCTTTCCTGGATGTAGCTCAGTCGTCCTCCGCTTCCGTATCTCAGTCAACTGTTTCTCCTTCTTCTGATCCGACCGGCTCGTGGGTTGCAATGGGACCTAAGGCAACGGCTCAGGCATTTATCGACGATCTGGAGGATTCCGAGATCTCATCTTCCTCCGCTCCAACAGAAGAAACCAGCTCGTCAAGCTCAAGTGCGACTCCATCAATCAGCATCTCTTCCGCCGCTAGTTCGACCCCTGTTACTCCCGATGGGACGACCTTTGCCCAGTGGCAGAACGAGGGAGAGCCACAACCTCCTGCTGCTTCTTCCTCATCCGCTGGATCAACCCCTGTGGCCAGTGCTCCTCCTGCTCCAGTGGAAGAGAACCCCAAGACAAAACGGGGTGCTGTCGTCGGTATTCAAATTCGTCCCCCTTTGAACAGAAGGTTGGCGAGAAAGAGTTTTTCTCCGAGACCAGATGCGGAAGAGTATGAATTCAAGAGGAGGACATTGGAGGATATTGACGAAGAGTAAATTATGGCTATCTATCCTGTTATGTTATGGATATGTTCCTGCATGTATTGGTAAAGTATTGTAGTGCCTGTGCAATGAGAGGACGATGCGCTATCTCTTATCATCTCTCTTATCCGCAGCTAAGAAATCTTGAAGTACATCTGCTATTTCGATTGAAGTGGAGCTGACCGTATCAAAACCGAGGTGACATAGCTGATATGCAGCGTGCAAATCCATTGAATGTTCAGCGAATACAACAAGAATTATATCAAGAAATGCATAATGAATAGACGGAACGCAATCCTTCAGGTTGGCTTGAAGATATTTGTGAGCGTTGGCCGGAAGTCTGATATTTTGGGGCTAGACGGAGGGGTAGGCAAGATATTTTCCTTCAGGCACGATTGTTAACTAAGGTGATCGCTCAAAGCAAAGAACAACTTACAAAAGCTTCACGGCCCTTTTCAAGAGTTTCCGCGAAATCTTCAAGCGTAGGAGAGATGCACCGGTCGGTATCGAGAAAAGCCAGAACTTCCTGTCATACGGCTCGAAGTTAGTGCTCTAGCTCTGAGGAATGAATACATTGGAGAACGGACTGTGGGATTCTCCTGCTCTTGTTCCAGCGCCGATATTCGCCTTGCAGTCACAATACCAGACCACGCGAGATGTTTTGCCATACCAACAAATCTGCCAAAAGATGACGGTGAGCAAAAGTCGAAGGCCAAGGTTCAGATCAGGCTCACCGCTTCAGATCTTGGTCATAGGCTGGGAACCGTTTCACCCATCCGGCGAGGTATCTCCATCCTCTCGGCAGACTGTCGTATATGGTAAGAGGCCCAGTGAGACGGCCGAATCGTCTCGAGAGCAGTGGGTCATTCTTGCCTTCTTCCATCGCCATTATAAGATTCATCAATCTGAATGTGGAAGCGATATAGAGGTCCGACATTCTTTCGAGCTCTTTCAGAGCCTTCCGGAGCTTGGACGAGTGTGGGAACTTGAGGACTGCACATTGAGCGAGTTCGGTGCAGATGAAGATGTTGCGGGATTCTTCTTTGTGGACGGTGAAAGACAGAGGGAAGGGCTCCTCCTGTTCTCCATCCATGAATATCGGAGGATGACCTTTCCGTTCAACATCGACGGTCGGATTGGTGGGTGCAGGTGCGGGCTTGAAGTTCTCTTTTCTCCATATCCGATAATTCTGTATGTACCTAGTCAATCTTGATATGCTCTCCTCTATTGCTTCCATATCGGCAGTCCCCGATTCCAACGCGACTCCTACGCAACTTGGGTGAGTGAATGTCGAAATGGCGAGGAGGCACATACTGACATAACACAGGTGTCGACGAATGCCATACAAAGCTCCCCAATATGCATTTTGTCGTTCTGTGGTGGAAGAAGGAATGTTCTCATCTTTGAAGTATGACGGATCTACGAAGAACTCTGGTATGTAGCCTGGGACATGGAAATAGCGTAGAACTTCAGCGTCGGTTCTATTATCCAGTTCAATGGTCTTACACTGTAAATCCTCTGGGTGTGGAGGAGACAACTCACATCAGGGGAATGCCACCGACAAGACCAGGGCGCGTTCGAAGGTCCATATCTGCCATAAAGAGGAACTCAAAATAATTGTACACGAGCTCTTCCCGCGGTGGCACCTGCTCCTCTTCCCCAGCAGTGTTCTTTTGATGGGAACCAGCCGAGCGATACAAGACTTTGAAATGTTGCATGCCTAATCGGAGGAGTATGTCTCCTTCGCCGACGTCTACCATGGCGAAGATGTTGATGAAAGAGTTGAGGAGATGTACGATGATTGACAGGGAGGGGATGGTCGCTTGGCGGAGTGAAGATTGGCTGGCGGCGGCGAGGGAGAGACATTGGGCTGCCAATGTCGCCACCGCATAGTGCCGTTCTCGTCCTTCGAAAATATTCCCTTTCAGATTGGTATTTAGGAGGGCAGGAAGGAAAGCGAACCATGTGCTGTCAGGTCCAGAGGTTTGTCTCGCAGAGTCGTCTCATCCATGAATATCGGAGGATGACCTTTCCGTTCAACATCGACGGTCGGATTGGTGGGTGCAGGTGCGGGCTTGAAGTTCTCTTTTCTCCATATCCGATAATTCTGTATGTAACCAGTCAATCTTGACATGCTCTCCTCTATTGCTTCCATATCGGCAGTCCCCGATTCCAACGCGACTCCTGTGCACCTCCGGTGAGTGAATGTCGAAATGGTGAGGAGGCACATACTGACATAACACAGGTGTCGACGAATGCCATACAAAGCTCCCCAATATGCATTTTGTCGTTCTGTGGTGGAAGAAGGAATATTCTCGTCTTTGAAGTATGACGGATCTACGAAGAATTCTGGTATGTAGCCTGGGACATGGAAATAGCGTACAACTTCAGCGTCGGTTCTATTATCCAAATCAATGGGTCTTACACTGTAAATCCTCTGGGTGTGGAGGAGACAAAGACAACTCACATCAGCGGAATGCCACCGACAAGACCAGGACGAGTTCGGAGGTCCATATCTGCCATAAAGAGGAACTCAAAATAATTATACACCAGCTCTTCCCGCGGTGGTACCAGCTCCTCTTCCCCAGCAGTGTTCTTTTGATGGGAACCAGCCGAGCGATACAAGACTTTGAAATGTTGCATTCCTAATCGGAGAAGTATGTCTCCCTCGCCGACATCTACCATGGCGAAGATGTTGATGAAAGAGTTGAGGAGATGTACGATGATTGACAGGGAGGGGATGGTCGCTTGGCGGAGTGAAGACTGGCTGGCGGCAGCGAGGGAGAGGCATTGGGCTGCCAATGTCGCTACTGCGTAGTGTCGTTCTCGTCCTTCAAACATTGTCCCTTTCAGATTGGTATTTAGGAGGGCAGGAAGGAAAGCGAACCATGTGCTGTCAGGTCCAGAGGTTTGTCTCGCAGAGTTGTCTCCGGTACTTTAGAGAGTGATTTCGAACCCAATATTGCCTGAAGTATTCCATCAGTACGTTTCAGAGAGCTATCTTGACGATCATTGATCTTCAGATCAGCTATTTTCTCGTGATATCAAACAGAAGCTCGGAGAAATAAAATGCAGCTGCTTTGCTTCTTGTAACTAGATGCAATTCTCGACAGCGCCGCCGTCAGAACTTAACCAATTCCGCTAACAGTGCGAGAAACTTGTGATGATAATGAAGCAACGAAAACGGAACGCACCGAATGAGGCGACAAGGCAGCCGCCCTCGTCAAGCAATAAGCGAACCAAATGTCCACATGAGCTCCGAGCGGTTTCTGGTCCGTCTTGAGGGTATGAAAGTCAGCCCAGGTCGTTGGATACTCTGGGCCGATGGGCATGGACTTGTGTGGACGGAGAGACATTTCGAGCGAGGCTAAGGAACAGAGGTGGTCTCCTAGTGAGAGGGCGAGTTGGAGGCTGTTTAGACTTTGTCCAGCGAAAGCAAAGCATAATGATTAGCTGTGTGAACACTGTGGAAGAAGGGTGAAGAAGACGAACCGCCCGTTGATTGAGGTGAAGCGCAGATTGACGACCCGCAAGAGAGACTTGGACAGCGCGTTCTCCCCTCCTCTCGCTTCCTCATGCACCTCGCTCGGGTCCTCGTCCCTTCTTTTCTTCGCCGCCTTCGTCCTTTCGCTCACAGGTTCCGCGACCCTCTTCCTCTTCGTCTTCAGTTGAGTAACAGGTCGTCCAGGTGCAGGAAACGAGATGGCACATCTGCATCAGGCCGAGAAGGAAAAGGTCAGTCTCAGCCTTCTGAGAGTTAGGAGAGATGGAAGAGCTTACGGCTCTCCAGCCTCCTTGCACCCACTGCAGGGCACACGAAAAGCCTGATCCACAGGCTTCGTACACTCCAACCCGAGGGAGGCGCATCGTTCGCAGCGGAACTCTTCGGCGTGCAACGCGCCGATGAAGCGTCGAGGGAGCTCTTCGTCGCGCTGATCATGATCGGCTGGATCTGCATGGGCTGGCCTGGCCATTGCTGTGATGGAGGTTCATATGGAGCTCAGGCTGGCCAAGTAGGGAGGTCAAGCGGATGTTATGTTGTGTGGATGCGCTGCGCTTTGCGAGGCCACAGACTCATCCTGTCTTCGCGCTGCATGAGCGGCCGCCTTAATTCCGCCGAGACATTGAACAGGGTCCTCCGCCCTCCGCCGCGATGGCTTTGTTCACAGCTCGGGAGCGCAGAGCGAGATCTCCATCACATGTGTTCAACTTGTACTTGTTTGAATGAACCAGAGCAGAGCGCGAAGCATTCGAAAAACCATTAGACATTGGCGGACACAACTACTACGGCACTGTCCAACTGTTCATGGGTGGAGCTTACGCAGGAGGAAGATGAGGATTGTTCTATCTACTGCGTATGTGGTTTTGCCATCGAGGAATACTTTTAGCCATGAATTACATGCCATACTTAGGTACTGCCAGCTCCACCAACAAACACCAAGAATCACAGCGCAGTTCCTCTCTCGAAATTGTTCCTAATCTCCTCCGTGTATTTGTTGTAATACCTCTCCAGCTTCTTGTTGAACTGTTTATTCTTCTCGTTGATGTAGGTCACGTCGCCTTCATCCTCGTTCTTTCTCTTCCTCGAATGCTTCGCGCGCTTATCCATCCTGTTCCCGTCCGAAACAATCAGTCTCCACCATACATAATAGAGAACGGGCGTATCGAAGTAATAAGAGGGGATGTAGAGGTGTGGAAAGACGTACACATTATTCATATGTCCAATGACCCTGTCCACCTGATCCTCAGTCGGCTTATGGTCTGCATACACAAACGAATTCGCATCCCGATACAGATCCTCTGCTGCCGTCAGTGCGGTCGATTTGCCATCTGCGGAGATGAGAGAGGACGAGGAAGCGGCAATGGCGTCCCGTTGAGCGTTGTACGACTTCATGTCTGGCTTGAACTTGTCGATATCCTTCTTATACACTCGGCGTGCCACATCGTCGTAGTCTGTCATCGCCAGCGCCAGCAAGAGAAATCAACACTCATTCCCAGCCCAGACAATGACGAGGTATCAGATAAGGGGAGAAAACGACGTACCTGTGAATTCAAAGTCCCCTCGACTAGCCTTCCGCTTCTGTTTCTTCTCCCATCTATCATTGTCCTCAATAGAGTAACTCCAATTCTTCTTCCTCTCAGCATCACCCTCCTTCCCCCCTTCAGCAGCCGTACTCCGCTCCTCTATCTTCTCTGCCTTTCGCTTCAACCGCTCCAGCCTCAACCGATCCTTTGCGGAGGTATGCGACGTGTTTGCCTCCTTCAACATGTCTCTTCGGTTCGCGAGCAGAGATTCGTCCTGCATGTCCAGCCAACACCAACTGATAGTCAGCTTCGTCTCTTGCTCCTCGAACCGGTCAGAAGGGTGAAAGACGTACCATCCGCACCCGTAGCTTCTTCAGTCGAGCTGCCCGACTGTTGCCCTCCCTGTGTCCCCCGCCTCCTCCTCACTCTCGACCTCTTCAACTTCTTCTTCAGCGGAAGCGGAAGGGGCGGAAGACTCGTGTTCTTGTTCTGGAGCCATGTCACACGCTGACGTTATGGTTTAGATGGAATCAAGGCAGAAGCAAGGGCTTGTTGAAAGACGAGTTGGTTGGTGTTGTGTGGCGTTGATGAGAGTTGATGCACTTGATGCGGCTTATCTGATTTCCGTTGAGAAGTGAAGTGACCACTTCTCAACAAGGAACGATTTATCATGTCCGAAGAGCCAGTTCCAGCTCCAAAGGCTGTAGAGAATGTCTCTACAGAAGCTCGTGAGTCACTCTCTTTTGGGCAGTTTTATTTCGAATCTTATTGTGATTCCAGCGATAACTGCACCTGAGCCTAAGGCTGAGGCTGAGGCGCCAGTCACAGCTGCTCCCCCAGCTCCGACATCAGAAGAGAGTACGTGCTTATTGCTACACGATCTGAGGAACAGGATCGATTGGAAACGTGTGATGCGATGTGACAGAGCCAGCGGAAGTGGCACCCGAGAACGCTCCAGCTTCTATTCCTGCCACTTCATTGGAGGAATTCAAAGCTTCTTCGAAGAGCGCGATCGGCGCGAAGTGGACGGAAGAGGAATGGTCGAAGGTGTTTGAGCTGTCTGTGCGTCCTGCCTGTCCTATCAAGAAGTAGGAATGTAGTGCTGATTTGATGTGATGCATGGCGTAGGAACGAATCAAGCTTCCTGCCTTCTATAATGAGTTGGCCATCGAGGGAGTAAGCCGTGGAGACCCGCTCAAAATTTGGGGAGTGTACCTTAATCCGAAGAAAGAAGCGGCGGGAGAGGAGAAGGCGAAAGCTGCTGTCGTTTTGTGGAAGTTCATGAAAGCGAAGCAAGTTTCTCCGTCGTCTCCTTCGTATCCCCAACTGATTCTGAAACTCATCGCTGTTCCCTGGGATATACAGTGAGCCAGACACCGCGAAAGCGTATACACAGCTAATCAGCACCCTCAAATGGCGAGCTTCCTTCAAGCCTGAGGAAACGTTGAAAGAAGAGTTCCCTAAAGATGTTTTTGGGCGGTTGGGCTTCTTAGGAGGAAAGACGAAGGATGGCGTACCCGTGGTAAGTTGCTGCCCTTCATGATTTAGCTTCTGTTGTCGTTATTGAGAGCTATGATTGACTGATTGGTGGATGATAGACGTACAACATATATGGAGAGGTCAAGGATACAAAAGAGACATTTGGAAATTTAGAAAGATTCATTAGGTATTTTATCTTGCGTTTTTCCAATGCACAGAATCTGTGGAAAATGCTAATAATTTTACCACAGGTGGAGGGTCAGCCTCATGGAGCTAGTTTGTCTTTCTCCATCTTGAAGTGTCCACTTTCTCAAGAGAAGAAAGGGTATCGCTCAACTTGACTTCCTCACCACCTCCACCATGATCCAGATCCACGACTACGCCGGCGTAGGAATCTTCTCTTCTGGTCCGTGTCCCTCAACCCTACCAATGCTTCCGCTGTATTCAGGTTGGATTGACTTTGCCTCTGTTGCAGGCAGAGACCAATATACCAAAGCCGCTGCCTCAGAAGCGTCAAAGCTATTCGCAGACTATTACCCGGAGTTGTTGGAGGCGAAGTGGTTCTTGAATGTGCGCGAGCTTCTTCCTCGTCATCAGGGGCTATCTCTCACGCCTTCACATTACGTTGTGTTATGCGTCCAGGTTCCAACAGTCATGTCGTGGCTCTTCAAGTTTTTCTCCAACTTCCTCTCCCAGCGCACTCTTGACAAGGTACTCATGTGTCCTCAGTGCTCACCTCTCGGTTCATGGTTACTGACATATGTGACAGTTCAAAGTCATGGGTCCGGATCAGAAATCAATCCATGCTGAACTGAGCAGGATAATCGATGACGAACAGCTCCCGAAGAAATTTGGAGGGAATGCAGCCAGCGTATTAGATGAATGAACGGCAGCGTGCATTAAAGAGCCCAATGTTGTATGCGCAAATGATTAATGGACTCATCTAAAGAGGGCCGTGTTTGATTTGGTAGACTTTCTTGGTTTGCATTATATCATACACATAACAATATCTACCCAGAGCGTTCTCTACCCATTCATCACCTTGAGCGATCGACATCGTTCCTACGTCGAGCAATATTATGAGAAAGATGTCAGCAATACTCACCTCATGCACCTCCGCCTAGACAGAAACTGTTGTTTGAACCGAGTTGAACCAAAGTTACCGAAGCAGCCGCATTTAAGACCAGCATCGAACAGACCAGACCACCAAAACCACTGCTTCAAGTTGGTTCCCCCTCTGCAAGAAGAAGACAACGAGTACCAAAGAGATGACCAAGAGCCCAGCTGCCAGAGTTGGAAGACGAGGGACTATCTCAGGCTGGTGACTTGGGGTTTCATCTCTTTGCCTTCGAGAATTCGCCTTTCAACGCTTAATCTGTCGACATCATCACTCTCCTACCAACAGTCTATTCTACTTGGTCTACGTCGTACCGAAAGCAGTCAAGATGGTTCTAATTTCTTCTGTTAACGATGCAACGCAGGCATGATGAAATCTCTGACTTTTGCAGTTCCTGCGCATCTAACTTGGATTTATAGTCTGGCGTCCTTTGTCCCCAAATGGCTGGACAGCAACCTCCAATCTTCTGTCAGAGCTCTGAGGAACCAGATGCGCTTGTTCATATAATCACGCCAGCAAGATCCAACGATTCGGTCGAGCTCTCCATCCTACCCTCTTTTCTATCTCGCCTGTCTCCGTCAATCCACACACTCTGGATCACTTTCGTCTTACCTCTTAAATTTACGGATCACGCTCCTACAACAATATTTTCGAAATTGACTTATTTCTCATTCGAATGCCTGGAGAATACCGTCCAGAACGATGGTGTAGCGAATCTTTGTCTCACTTTCAATAGGGAAAGCGTGACAGTAACCTTTGGGGGTTGTGAACAGCCTGCACCTGTCAATTCGAACCGTTTGATACCACTGATGGAGCTCTTCACTCGCGTACTTCCTCTACCACCAGAAAATCGCTCGCAGGCCATCTTCGTCCCCGTCTTGGAAGAAGAAGGAGAAGAGCAGTTTGTCTTCGAAAGCGATGACGAATCTTCTTCCCCCCCATCCCTTCTTCAGGGTGGTGCGATCATTATCCAACTCTCACACTCCCCAGTTTCCACCCAGTGCTCCATCTCATGTCTCCCTGTCGAGCTCCTCTCCCTCATCTTTGACTTTTTCAAATTCGGCGACGACTGCGGGGAGGACGACAGCGAGGAAGTCACAGAAATTTCTAGACTTTCTGCCGTTTGCAATCTGTGGAGGCTCGTTTCAGCTCCATATTGGGAGGAACCTAAACCTGTGAGAGAGAAACATGTGCGCTTGAGACTTTATCCTGGTGCTGGACGTTTGTGGAGGACTCTGCAGTTTGAAGAAGATTTCAGCATCGGTAGGGCGATTGAGGTCATCATGGGCTCACCCAATGTTACATTACTCTGGCTGGATGCGTTTTGGAATGAAGAGGAGGCGAAGGTGGTGCTGAATGCACTTGAAAGCTTGACAGCGGTGGAGACGGTAATCTTTGGATGCCAAGGTTCGAGACTGTGGCGGAAGGAGGAAGTAGAGAACTTTATCCAGAGGATGAGTCGGAGCGTCAGATGGCTCACGATTTTCGGAGTGGAGGACTCTTCCGCCTCATCTGTCCCTTCGCCAACATCAGGCATTCAATTCGCTGATGGCCTCGTATTCCTTCACCTTTACAAGTACCCACCCATCTCATCGCTCTCGCTCCCACAAACAATGGCGTCCTTGACGCTCTCAAATTTGTGTCCCCTTCCCCATTCCGTCGCAAGCACACCTCTACCGCCTCGTCTCGAATCCCTCAACATCAAACTTGCCCCCTTCTCTAGTAACAGGAGTATCTCCATCCTGCCCAAGCCGCTCGACTTGTCGCACCTCACACGTCTCACTCATCTCAATCTTGACGGTGGCGAGGACACCTCTAACCTCGTTTACCACCAGCTCTTCGACACTCTCGAGAATGCAAAAGCGATAAATCACATAGACCTTCGGTACTGTGTGGTGGACTGGGACGATTTCCCCGAATTCATCCGTTGGTTCTTTGGGAGGCGAGTCAACGATGAGGATGGATCTAGTGAAGAGAATAGCACAGGAAGATTTGTTCTACGTGTTCTTTTATTCTTTGGAGAGTGGGATGAAGAAGAGATCAGGATTTCCAGGAGGACGATGGAAGAGTTTGGGGCGAGTGAGGGCTCCGAGTGGGCAAAGGTTTGGGAGGCAAATGACGAGGAGGAGACGGATCTCTAGGAGGCGTAATGCTGCCTTTCGCGACGCGACAAACAAGGCCCAGCCTTTTGTATCACTTGTTGCTTGACGGAGAATTGAATGGAGTGTCTCAGGTTCAATCAGCATCTGGCATCACATCTTTCTTCTCCAGAGAGACATTGATGGGCTTCCGATCCTCATATCGGGCATCCATCCAGATTTCGTTGCATCCTTCGTTGGAAGAACTCGTTGGTATTGCTCTCAACGAATGCACACAGGGAATTATCACAGATGGGAGGTACCATCAACGACCCTTGGCGACCTTACCGTTCGTGGCGATCGTGTACTTGCTCATGCTTTCGGCCACAACTTCGATGGAACGGAACAAGAACAGGCAAATGGGACCAGACGAGTGTCCCATCATGGATGAAGGGCCAGGTCCCATGTCTACACAGGCTGGCTCTGGGGAATGACTCTGGAGTTCCTGCAGAATGGAGTGGGTCTTTGGATGCATGCTTTATTGACGGGCGGACAAAACGAAGTAGATGTCGCATCAATCCATCAGCTAAATGATGTCCGCGATCCTCCCCAGGTCACAATCAAACTTCAATGCCTCCACACAACCGCTGCATCTTGCCCTCATCTCTCAACCACAACAACGGCATAATATTCCGGAACTATGAGCCTTGCTTTTCTCCGCTCCACCAAACCAGGTCCACAGATCTTTCTGCGCATCATTGTCTCGCCAAAGACACATTTTCGGCTCCTTTGAGTCACTGTCCATGGGAATGAACATAAGCCCTGTCTCCCATCACCCTACAGCCTCTTTTGTTTGTGTGTCTTGTTTTTTCATTGCCCTTTCAAGCTATACGCAATTGCTGAACTGAGAATAATGGCGGGGAATAGCATGAGAGTGGAGGAAGATGTTACCGCAGTACATCAATTGCGCCGCATCACTAACACCGAGGTAGGTAAAGTCCTCTCCCTTTCTTCAACAGCCCCTCCCTAGCTGTGTTTACTTGGGCGAAGGAGTAACGTACACGTGTATCTAGATGTTTACATCTAACTCATCCACAGCACAAACTTTGCTCAACTTTATGTTCTTAGAGCTGGCACATTTTCGTTACATTTCGTCCCAACACATCCACACGGGAAATGAGGACCAATTCATCGTGGGCTGATGACATGCAGGGTCAGGAACATAGAGGTGCACGTTTGCTCCTATTAGACATCGACCCTGCAATAGATGTGAAATGACTTGGGTTCGCTTTTGTTGTTCAACGAACCCCAATAACTAGACGCTCTACCTCAAGAATCCCCCTTCATGCTCAACTTTATGTTCTTAGAGCTGTCACATTTTCGTTACATTTCGTCCCAACACATCCACACGAGAAATGAGGACCAATTCAGCGTGGGCTGATGACATGCAAGGTCAGGAACATAGAGGTGCACGTTTGCTCCTATTAGACATCGACCCTGCAATAGATGTGAAATAACTTGGGTTCGCTTTTGTTGTTCAACGAACCCTCAATAACTAGACGCTCTACCTCAAGAATCCCCCTTCGAAATTTGCGTACCCCTCTTCATCCATCCCAACAGCAGTCCAAGCCCGCCGTATAATTTATCCACATCATTATTCTCTCAAAATATTCGAAATGTTGCCGCTCGCCATCTTTATTCTCTCCGTCCTCACAGTTTCGATTCCATTCATCGCAGCATCGATTCTATTCATTATGCTTCTCACAGTTTTGATTCGGGTCATCATGCTTCTCGCCGTTTCAATTCTGTTCATCGTCATTCTGGTCAAGATTGATCCAGTTTCCTCGAGTGGCGATGCAGTGCAGGCAAGATCTGATTCTCTGTCTTCGGCTTGCTTCTTATCATCTAACATAAATTACGGGTCACAGTCTGCTGCCCCTCCTCAGAAAATAATTGACCAGCAAACATCCACCCTATGCAGAGACTACGCTGACGAGACCGCACTGGTGGACTTCATCACGGCAGAATATATCTGTACTTCGCTCTACCTCTCAATACTCCCCTCCTTTTTGTCTCGGCTGCCTGCTCCGATTCATACACTCCGCATCACCTTTGTCATACCCTCTCAATTCACGGATCGAGATCCTGAGCGCGTGTCCTCGAAATTGTCTGGTTTCTCACTGGAACTTCTGGAAACCGAAGTACATAGTGGTGTAGTGAACCTTTGCGTCACCCTGAGCCAAAAAACCGTCAAGGTGATCATTCGTGATGTCGATGATGGACATTCAATCGTGGATTCACGCCATCTGCCAGCGCTGTGCTTCACTCGCAAGTTTGATCTGCTTGCAGGATCACGCTCTCAAGCCATCTTCGCCCCCATCGCCCAATTCTATGGGGACCATTTCGTCTCTATCGGTGATTGCGGATCATCTCCCTTCCCATCTCTCCGTCAGAGCCCTGGGACCATTATCCAACTGTCCTTCCCGTCCTTAACTACATGCTCTATCTCGCACTTGCCTATCGAGCTCCTCTCTCTCATATTCGAATTCTTCACATGCCGTGAACCCGATGACAATGCCTTTGCATACTATCCCGTTTCCATCCTCTCTCGCGTCAACCAGCACTGGCGCCAAGTTTCAGCTCCTTATGGGACGTCAGTGGAAGAGAAACATGCTGGCCTGAAACACAATCCTGATGCTGGACGCAGGTGGAGTACATTGCACTTTGAAGCACATACCACTTTCAGAATGGCGAGAGAAATCATCAAGAGCTCCCCCAGAGTTACGACAGTGCGTGTGGAAGCATTTTGTGAGGGAGAAGAGTCGAAGAAATTGTTGAAATTACTTGAAGGATTGAAACAACTGAATGACGTAACCTTCAACAAGGGTCGGAGACAGTGGAGGAAGGAGGAAGTCGAGACCTTTATGCGGGGGATGGGCGGAAGGATTAGACGGCTCAACGCTCGCGAAGTGGAGGACTCTTCTTCCGCCTCTGCTCCCTCAGTACCACAGGGCCTTCAGTTACTTCCTGGTATCAGAGACCTAACGCTTAATATGTACCCACCTCTCCCATCGCTCGCGCTCCCAGACACCCTGACATCCTTGCATCTCTCCCAACTGTGTCCCCTCCCTTCCTCCATTCCAGAAAATTTTCTGCCGCTCCTTCTTGAATATCTCTCTCTCACACTCGCCCCTTTCTCGTCTGGCGGACGTGCATCCATTCTTCCCGCTCCGCTCTCTTTCTCACACCTCAAACACCTTACCTTACTCCTCATTGACGGTGGTGAAGAAACTTCACAAATTGTTTCCCGCTCGTTCTTCAGCACTCTCAAGAATGCAAAATCGATACAGGAAATACGTGTTTGCTATTGCACAGTGGACTCGGTCGATTTTCAAGGCTTCATCCCCTGGTTCTTTGGGAATCGGCAGGAAGGCAGTGAGGAGAATGAGAAAGGGACGAGAGGAGGTGTTTTACGACTTCTTTTATTCTTTGGAGAGTGGTTGGAGGAGGATATTAACAATTCCAGAAGGGAGATGAGAGCTTGTGGGGTGTCTGCGGCGGATGGAAATGTTCTAGAGTGTTGACACACTTACTATTACACTGCAATTGAAATGGTAGACGCGACGTGTCCTTTAATACTCAGGTATCAAGCACGTCAGCCAAACAGACAATAGCAGAACCGTCTGTCAGCTTCGCTCTTAATGTTGTTTTTCGGTTCTGGTATATAAACTTGATAGCAACAACCTGAAGTTCAGTTCGTCAGCGAAGTTAACATTCCCTGGCAAGGAAAGAGCAACAGGTTTTCATAAGTAGTGAAGGAAGCAATCGCGGTTTGGAAAATTACGAACAACCCGCCTGAACATTCTCATTCTCCTTCGCAGAATCACCGTCTGTGTCAGTCGCCCAACCGCAACTATGCCTCGTCGTCGAAGCAACCGTAGTGACAGACCTCTTTGTGGACACCTGTGAAAAAATGGAAGCAGGAGGAGCGGAGACGATTGTTGACCCTGCCGTATGAGCGGAAGAAGTGATGGGGAAGGAAGAGACGTTGCAGGACGAATGTATGGTCGTTGTTGTAGGAACTGCTGTACGATATTCTGTGGAAGAGAACTCGTGAAGACGTACAGCTGGGACTTGGTGAGATGGAGTTTGAGATCTGGAAGTAGGAACCATAGGATCGGCGAGAGGAAATGGGTCAATCGCCTCTTGCAAGTCCGCCGTTGGTTTTGAGTAATTGAGAGGTTCAGATGGAGGAAGAGGAAGATCCTTTTCCACACAATAGTCCTTGGAAATGGATGAAGCGACATTGACTACACGCATTGGTATCAGCGGTTTCTCGTCCCCTGTCATTCTTTGTTCCTGAAAATTCACCGCGTGAAGCTGGTTGCGAAGAGGAGGCTGAGGGTGCAGGGAAGGGTGAGGGCGGGAGTACTCCTGTGAGCCACAAAACCACTCCTCCACGTTCGGAAGCCTCTGGTTCCTTCCCATGTTGATCAGTTCCTCAGCAGTCCGAATGTTCAAATCCTCATCCCCTCCAACCCCAGCGCGAGTGCCCCATCCGACCTCGTGCAAGGTGAACAGTGCGTAGATCTTCATAATGGCAAAATACTACCAGCACACTTTCGTCAGCCTTAAGAGATTAAAGGGCAAGAAACGGACGTAGCCGAATATCAACCAAGCTGGGAGATAAATGATATCTTTAGGTCTTTTGAACAAGTGGGGTGCAAGCTTGATAGCTCGTGTGGCATGCAGCCAGGCTATGTAGCACAAACCGACTTTCCAACCAGCCATCTCTCCTCTAGTCGCATAGGCAATGACGAAGAGCGGTCCTATCCAAAGACAGTCAGTTCAAGGAGGTGAAGAGATGGGAAGACTAACCTGCAAGTAAGGTGAGCGGGTTGAAGAGCTTGTCCACCATCGTAAAGGACACATAGGGATATCTAACGAGAATCTTTCGCTCCTTAAAGAGAGACCTCAAATCCGAGCGCCTGCAACCAATTTGCCTGCGTCGCCTATTGAGGGAAAGAAAGGCGAACCAGGTATTCCTCGTCCAGCGTAACACCTGTAAAAGGAATCTCCACGAAGGCTTCATTGTTGATTTGAGCGTACAGTCTGGATGGGATTGAATATAAACATTCCAATCGTCTGTTCGAAGGTCGACGTCAATTTGATCCCAATATGCGACAGCCAAACTAAGAAAAAGAAGAGACGGACGAGAGACGAGCCACCGCGTGAGGAATTTATCCTATCATTCAATGAAGTGATAAATTGTCAACATTACAGCACAGAGACTCCAGGAGGTTAAGAAAGGGTACGCACATCACCTGAGTTCAGATGGTATTTACCTCTCCAGAAGTCTTGTGTGAAGGCCCGCAAGAATGCAGGATCTTTCAATATACAAGTTCGATAGGCTGCTGTTCGACCAGACAGACAAGGCGTTCCTCTGTTTGCAGTTATAAGAGGATAAGTAGTTAATGTCTATGTGTAATATTGTTGGAAACACGAACCCATCGATGTGACAACTAGACATAACCTCTGTATTTCTGATGCTGAGCCTAAAGGCCGCTAACACTTCCCATACCGTCCATTTCTGATCATCCAACGACGAAGGAGTGACGACCTGGCTCGTCCCAACACCCCCGATCGATTGATCCTCAAAGCACGCAAGGATGTAGCGCAACATGGGACTTGGCCATAAAGCATCATCGTCGGAGAAGACGACGATGTCAGTCGTGGTGGAGAGCACTCCAAGACACATTTGTAGTCGTTTGGACGCGACTATGTGCCCACATTTGAGCTTTGGAAAGAATAATGAAGAGCGAAAGACGAGCCTGGGACTGTGAGAACTCGGATTCGTGCTTTTTCCCCAAAAGACGTTTGTTAGACTGATCTTAAGAATTTGAGAGGAGGAAGCGTACAATTTATAGATGCAGCCAAAGCCTCCAAATCCGCCTTCGTCTTCTCCACCGTAACAATGATCACTTCCTTCGGGTTGCATTCCAACCAGGTCCTTGCTGCTGTTGGAAAAGCTATGGGATCAGCGTCGATCGTTGGCACCACGATGGTGACGTCTTCTTCTGCTCTATATGTCTCGCAGCCTGGTGGAGGTGGCGCTATGGGGGAATAGGAGCATGCAGCAAGGAGACGGATGAAGAACCAGAGGTAGCGGAAGAGACCGATTACGCCAAGGGGGATGAAGATTGCTGGGTGAGCGGAGGCGAGCAGATACAACATCTCGTCGTAGATTGAACTTGAGTGTACTTGGGGACACTTAGTGGATGCGGTAGTTGGCGCAAGTGAAGAGCGGGAAGGAGGGAAAAGGGAGCATTTCAACTCATATCATGTGAGGAAAACAAGGACGCGTCTCATCGCGTTTTCTTCCGTCTCCAGCTCCAAAAATTCATACATATCCATGCTTATATCACTCCCATTCTAAGTAAGCAGCTGGACAAGGAAACTCACGCGCGATCGCCTCAAGTCAAGTGTCTTCGACTCTCCTCAACCCCTTGATGAATCATGCCTTCCATTCCGCTATCTAGTCTACTCAGCACAATTCAACTTCCCAAATTACAACATCCTTGGATTCTTGCGACTAAGTACTGAAAACGACAGGAAGAAGCAAGAAAGAAGCCCAGAAGCGTTCTCGGGATGCCATGACTCATTTGAGTTTGCCTGCTGCGTCTTTCATTTCTGCGAGGCAACTATCAACCATCTTGTCGGGTCCTCCTGCATAACGTGTCATTTCGATCATTTCGAGTAGTAGGTGGCATGGTTGAACATTCGTGGCGTCTCTAATACAGTGCTCCAGTGGTGGAACCTCCAGTCATTGACTTCATCACGGACGTGTACAAGAGTCCCTTGCTTGTCCCTACCGAAAACCAGGGGCGGTTCGACATGCAAGGGAAGTCGATATTGGGACCTGCGCTTGGACTTGAGACAGAGCCTGCAAAGTTGTTAGACGTCGTCTTACGAGTGGACAGACCCACGGTGTCAGAAACGCCATTGCGTGGCTATCATTGGGCCATCACCTGGACCACCTCTGAACGGGACGGACACCATTTGTGCCAGAGGATACACCTGGCTACGGAGAATTGCAATCGATATCACTATACGAATTGGGGACAGCACTTCCTCGTCCTAACCCAGGAAGCCAACAGTTCTTCCATCCCCATTCCGATCGGCCAGCTGTCAAAGCCGGATCGAGCAAAGCTGGTCAGCATAAGTCTCGGAATTCCGCCTCTCCAGCCTGTGGACGGGAGGACAGCTGAAGCTTGGGACAAAGTGCATGAGGCGATGGGACCCACGAACGGTGGAATCGCGTTCAACTGTCAAGACTGGATCGTTGAACTTTTGTTCCAAGCGGAACGCGCTGGGTTGTTCAGCTCCGAACAAGTCAATAAGGCTTTGAATGATGCGAGATCTGTCACCTCTGCTTGATTACGACCTCGCAAGTCTTGGGGATACACGGACTTATTTATTTACTCCAATGACCGTCTCCTCTCAACCGCCTCACCGTCCCCCAACTTGTATATCTCGTACTGAAGGGAGAAGGAATGGATGATGGAGGAGGAGGGGTTGAAGATTGGCGAGTGGGAAAATCGTTGATGTCTGCAAGTAACAACGGGGACGTCGTCTGGTGAGCGATCAACTTCTGCTAAAGTCTCTCACTTGTTGTACTGTTGTACTTTCTGTTCCAATATACCCACTATCACTTCTCATGGAGATACCGAGTCCCTAAGTACATCAGAGCGTAGAAACCAATGAACATCCCAGTCCTCGTTCGCAGTCCGTCCTCAAAATCTCAAATGGAGTCTAACTTCCCTTTCTATCCTCTCAGGGTGTTCGAAATTTGATAAAGAACTCCTTTTACGACGATATCATGTTTTCGGTCCTTTCGTGTCCTTGATGAAGGCACGACAATTGGCTGTTAGCCTGAGATGGCTTTCTTTTCCAGTGGCAATGACCATTCGGCTTTGTACACAAGTCCAAGACAATGCTTCATGGATTTGGATTTTGTTGTGGCCCTTGGTTAAAGCTATGTTTGAAGGAAAGTGATATTTTGTGAAACGGCCTTGTCTTTCAAGTGGTGACGATCATCTCCCTTACAAAATGAAAGTGATGGGATATTTTGACCTTTGTTTGATACAGTGTGTGGTCCTTGTTTGCATGGATCCGTTGCGGCTCTCGAAAACGGCCAGACTCCTTTATCTAGTCGAGCTGCCCTTATCGACGACGAATGGCTATAAAAGCTCAACAGGTTCGCGTTCCTCTCTTTCCGTCCAAGAAAGAGAAGAAAATCAATCGCCAACCGCACAGTGTCTTCTAAAGTCGAAATCAAGCACCAGCAAATATCCTGCACAAGTAGGTATCATTTACAGACTTCATAGGCTCTCCCTGATCTTGCATTTTCAGTGGCTCAAGCTGAGTATCGAACCACTTTTATCACTGAGCCTACAAGAACCCCTTGTTGATGCCAACCGAGAAGTGCGGGCGATTCGATACCCAGGCAAAGTCATTCAAAGTCCTGCAACCGGATTGGAGTCGGAGCCCATAGCGTTGTTGGAGGTAGTTATCAGGGTTTACTCACTTACGAGTCCCTGGATGGCTCGCGACCGCCATTGGTCAATCACTTGGACCACGTCTGTACGCGATGGAGACGAGATGTGCCAAAGGCTCCACCTAGCAAGCGATCCACTTGCAGGAAATACGCTTCACTACACCAGCTGGGGTCTACACTTGCAAGCCATCAAACCTGGTAGCGCCGCTGAGGCACCTGACATCATTCCCATCGGTAAACTGTCGAAAGGCGATAAAAAAAAAAAAAAAAAAAAAAAAAAAAAAAAAAATTGGATTCTTGCGACTAAGTACTGAAAACGACAGGAAGAAGCAAGAAAGAAGCCCAGAAGCGTTCTCGGGATGCCATGACTCATTTGAGTTTGCCAGCTGCGTCTTCCATTTCTGCAAAGCAACTATCAACCATTTTGTCGGGTCCTCCTGCATAACGTATCATTTCGAGTAGTAGGTGGCATGGCTGAACATTCGTGGCGTCTCTAATCCAGTGTTCCAGTGGTGGAACCTCCGGTCATTGATTTCATCACGGACGTGTACAGGAGTCCCTTGCTCGTCCTGACCGAAAACCAGGGGCGGTTCGACATGCAAGGGAAGTCGATATTGGGACCTGCGCTTGGACTTGAGACAGAACCCGCAAAGTTGCTGGATGTCGTGTTACGAGTGGACAAACCCACCGTCCCAGAAACACCATTGCGTGGCTATCATTGGGCAATCACTTGGACGACCTCTGAACGGGACGGGCACCATTTGTGCCAGAGGATTCACCTAGCTACGGAGAATTGCAATCGATATCACTATACGAATTGGGGACAGCACTTCCTCGTCCTAACCCAGGAAGCCAACAGTTCTTCCATCCCCATTCAGATCGGCCAGCTGTCAAAGCCGGATCGAGCAAAGCTGGTCAGCATAAGTCTCGGAATTCCGCCTCTCCAGCCTGTAGACGGGAGGACAGCTGAAGCTTGGAACAAAATGCATGAGGCGATGGGACCCACGAACGGTGGAATCGCGTTCAACTGTCAAGACTGGATCGTTGAACTTTTGTTCCAAGCGGAACGCGCTGGGTTGTTCAGCTCCGAACAAGTCAATAAGGCTTTGAATGACGCGAGATCTGTCACCCCTGCTTGATTACGACCTCGCAAGTCTTCGAGATACACGGGATTATTTATTTACTCCAACGACCCTCTCCTCTCAACCGTCTCACCCTACCCCAACTTGTATATCTTGTCATACGACGTACTGAAGGGAGAAGAATTGGATGTTGGAGGAGGAGGAGTCGAAGGTTGGCGAGTGGCGAAAATCCTCGATGTCTGCAAATGGCGTCGTCTGGTGAGCAATCAACTTTTGCTGAAGTCCCTCACTTGTTGTTTGTTTGCACTTACAGTTTCAATATACCCAATATCACTTCTCATCCAGATAGCGAGTCCATAAGTATCTCCGTTGTTGTCGATACAGCAACATCAGAGGTTAGAGAGCTCTGAACAGAAAGGGTATTGATTAGCTCGGGGGGCTTCCTTGGTCCCAATCCAAGGTCGCAGCGCATATGCAAAGTCTCAAAAGAGCCATGACCTCCCTTTCGATCCTTGTGTAGCGCTGAAATTTGATAAGGAACTCCCTTTCACAACGATTTCATACTTTCGGTCCATACTGTGTCCTTGCTGAAGGGCTGGTTGCTACAAAGATATCTACTCCTTGTGAACCTGCAAGGAATTTCTTTGAAGTTGCTATGATTATTCTCCTGACAAGGCTAACACGACGCTGCGCGTATTGGGAGCTTGTTATCCCCTTGTATAGGCCACGTTAGACACAAAGGCCGGAGAGCGTCTATATTCCCTTATCTGTCTCTTCTTTGTGAAGTGAGATAGCCTTGTCTTTGAAGCTATCGAGATCATGGCTATAAAAGGTCAGCAGATTTTGGCTCCTCCTTCCCATCGAAGAAGAGAAAGCAATCACAACCACCCACTAGCAGCTAAACATTGAAACCAAACTCCCTCAATTGCCCCTAACAAGTAGGTATCCTATTTGCACACTTCGTGCCTGACCATGAGGTTATAGTGGCTCAATATCGAACGACCTTCTTCACTGAAGCCTACAAGAACCCCCTGTTAGTTGCCACTGAGAACCACGGGCGCTTCGACCCCCAAGGCAAAACACTTCTGGGTCCTACCGTTGGACTAGAGACCGAGCCCGTAGAATCGTTGGAAGTTGTCATTAGGGTCTACTCTCCAATTGCCCAAGTGGGAAGAACAGCACGCGACCGTCATTGGTCAATTACCTGGACGACATCTTACCGTGGTCGGGACGAGATGTGCCAAAGGTTGCACTTAGCAAGCGACCCAGGCAACACCACTCATTTCACAAACTGGGGACAACATCTTCAAGCCTTGAAGCCTGAGAGCGCCGCTAAATTAGCTGCTAAGGTTGTCATTGGAAAGCTCGCCAAACAGGATCGAGCCAAGCTAGCGAGTATTAGTCTTGGGGTTCCGCCTCTCGAGCCTGAAGAAGGAAGAACCCTCGCTGCTTGGAAGAAAGTTCAAGACGCTAACGGTGCCGCTAACGGTGGCGCCGCATAAGACTGGATCGCTGAGGTGTTGTTCCAAGCAGAACATGACGGCCTCTTCACTCTTCAACAAGTCGAAGAGGCTCTGCAGGCCGCCAGAAGTGCTCCTATGTAACCATCCTATCTCGTATCTGTTTTCTCAACGCATTGCTATTACCAACCAAATACGTCCTCTTGAAATATGACCTTATCTACAGCTGCTTGCCACTCTTCAGCTACTCGCAGGTTCTTTTTCGTCGGACAGAATGCTGCCTCCAATGCGTGCTTTAACTCCGACCCAGAAAAATCTAGCCGTTTAGTTGCTTGTACCACTTCCCAAAAGTCGGGGTAGAAACCAAGAGTTTCCCAATCCAGGATCGCGACGATTTCCCCCTCATGTGTTAGAACGTTCCCCATCAGCAAATCAGAATGGCAGAGCACAATGCCGACAGAGTAAGGGAAGTCATTTTGCAAGGTTGCTGGCCTGTCCCAACGCCAGTGAAGACCTTGGCTTCCCCATCTGAGCTTCCAGTACGCTTGAAATTCCTGTAGGAAGGTAAAAGGTCGCGTCGGAGCTTTGTTCTTGGGAAATAAGACGTTTTTGTAGGTTTCTTGAGGCCAAGAAGCAAGTTTGGGCTGAGAGAAACATCGTTGACCAAGTTCGACTAATTGGAGATGATACTGGAGTAGCTGTTTAGCATACTGGGTCGCTGACATCTGCAATGGATTAAATGGAACTCCTTCAATAAATTCCATGAGAATGTAGGAGTCTTCATCGTGTGTGAAAGCCGAAATGACTTTTGGGACTGGTATTGAAGTCTGCGTTCTGACGAATTCCATCGCTGCCGCCTGCTGAAGTCCTACGTGCGAGCCTATGACCTTCTTAATAACGTGATCATTAAATCGGCAACAATTTGCGGTAAAATGCTCGAGATCGCGTAAGCTTTTCAGAACGTGAGATTTAATGTCTTCATCAAAAGGAGGAATCCAATCTTTCAGGTGAATTTGCGCAGCGTGTCTTGTTTTCGGTGTGTCACCAAAGGATTGCGTTCGTCGTCGTCCGGAGTGGCGATTCTTCAGGGCAAAAGTTGATGCGTCCCATATATCTGGGTAAAATGTCGCAGAGATTTTATAACAAACGCGAAAGAAGTCTAAGAGGATTTCAAGATCCTGCAACGCCATCAGAAACTTCCTGTCAAGGATTATTGGACACTGCCAACATACTTCTGCTCTGAATCCCCAGAACGTGTGACATATCAGATCTCTCTCACTTACAAAGAGAACGACTTCGTTTCCAACCCTATAACAACAATCAGATTCACGAGGCATGTTGTCATAATTCACTCACTTCCTGAAGTACAAAGAAATGATCGAACTAACAAACAACTTGGTAGCTTTGTTTCCGGCTCTCAGGCCGTCATAGGAGTTCCATTCAACAAAAGTAGGCCTAAAAAATATGCCGCCAGTTGTGTTATGAGATTCTCTCGTGAATCGTTGTGTCCGCACTCCATAGAAGGCCAAATCTTGATTATTGTGGGCAAGGTTCGGCATCAGGTTTCAACACAACGAAGGGAATAATCTGATTTTCAAGTTGTCGAATCGTCGTTTTCGCAAGTCATCTTGATCATGTTGTTTCATTTCTTTGTTATTTTCTTACAAAGGGATCTTGCATCATAAAATAAAGGATCCTGGGCAGCATAGCCCCTCTTGGGGTACCTGAGTTGCAACCTGCACCCGATCAATGCAACCCTGTAAAGGGAAGCAGGTAGTGGCTAGTGAAGCTTGAAGCTTGGATCTGAAGCTTATAAGTGTGACACATATTGCCAACATTTTCTACCCGGAGACGCCTGGCTGGGAAGAGGTAGGAGGAAGCTATCGGGGAACATTATGCTCTAGAGCTTAATTCGGCCTGACTTTGGCCTGAACTGGCTATGAGTGCGTTAATCACTTCTTTACGACGGGAGGCGTTGTGATCAAACTGGGATCAAAGTCTGTTCTTTCTTCGTAAATCTGAGGAGATGGCAAACGCCAGAGAATTGGCTCGCTCGCCTACCGCATTGTTTGTTGTTATCACTTTCCGTTGGAGACACCACGTCAGAAGTTTGGATCCACGAGTGAGATATCGCTACCATTGCGACAGTCTCGCGCTGGCAAGCGAACAAACTACAGTGGTCATTTGTACATTCCTTGGTTTGGGCATCCTAAATTGCTCCTACTTTCTCATTCAGCGGAGAAGAATTTATTGCTGGTCTACCAATGAAATAGAACACTTATCAACACATAAATTCCTCAGCGCAAGCTGCTCCTGTTGCGAACTATGTGGGTACAGGAACGGACTTCCCATTCCGCCTCTTACCCGGTGGGACAATGAGGAGTCGGCGGACTACGCAGCCTCAGTCCTCTAAAATATAACAATTCAGCGCTTTCAGGAGTGCTGCCAGTTTTACGCTCTCGTCTCAGGCCGCCCCCCACCCCCCCGCTTTTCTCATAAACAATGGTGCTTGACCTCCCCATTCCTACCTCCTTCGTCCGCCTTCATGCATTCAACACTGGTCGAATATCTCTCAAACCTTCGTGGTACTTCACACCGGCGGATAAGGATGTCCCTGTTTTGCCAAAAGAAATGTCGGTCCCTTCGTATGGCTTCTTGATAGAGCACGAAGAGGATGGAGGGAGGAAAAGAAGGGTTGTCTTTGATTTAGGACTGCGGGAGGTGCGTATCTCTCCCTCCAAGCATGCTCCTCATGTCAGGCGAGCGTTGCTTGACTTATGTAACGAAACATGCACTCATTTCTTGTATGGGAACAGAGACTCGATTCACATGCTCTTTCCATTCGAATGGCCATCAAACTTATTCCTGGACTCGTCAAATCCTATGAAGCGGGAGCGTCACTCATAGCCCAACTCTCGTCGATGGGAGTATCATTAGATTCGATCGAGACAGTTGTTTGGAGGTCCGTGTTATTTTTATTCTTTCTGATCTAGTGGCACCAAGATGCATTGTGGGCAGTCACTTCCACCTTGACCACATCGGGGACACCTCTCTCTTCCCCCCTTCTACTTCTCTCCTAGTCGGGCCAAATGCTTTAAAGGAGATTCAGCCTGGTTTTCCGAAACAGCCCACATCTCAGGTGCTCGACAAGGATACGGCGTATGTCTCTTCACACATATTCCCTCGAAGAATTGGACATTTATTCGAAGGAAAGTGGAAGGAAGGTCACGGAAGTTCAGTTCAATGGGGAAATCGCTGGTTTTAGATCGCACGATTACTTCGGCGACGGCTCTCTGTATTTGTTGGACACTCCAGGGGTTCGTGCCTTCTTTCCCTATCTGTTCTCACTGCTCACCTACCTTCTTGCCTCAGCATTGTATTGGTCATATTTCAGCTCTCGCTTACGTCGGACATGGATCGTTCGTGCTATTAGCAGGCGATACAAAGCTGCTCCTGTTGCGAACTATGTGGGTACAGGAACGGACTTCCCATTCCGCCTCTTACCCGGTGGGACAATGAGGAGTCGGCGGACTTCGCAGCCTCAGTCCTCGAGAGTATAATAGCAATGCTGCCAGTTTTACCGCTCTCGCCTTAGGCTCTCCCCTCTGCTTTGCTTATAAACGATGGTGCTTGACCTCCCCACTCCTACCTCCTTTGTCCGTCTTCATGCATTCAACACTGGTCGAATATCTCTCAAACCTTCGTGGTACTTCACACCTGCGGATAAGGATGTCCCTGCTTTGCCAAAAGAAATGTCGGTCCCTTCGTATGGCTTCTTGATAGAGCATGAAGAGGATGGAGGGAGGAAAAGAAGGGTTGTCTTTGATTTAGGACTGCGGGAGGTGCGTATCTATCCCTCGAAGCATGCTCCTCACGTCAAGCGAGCGTTGCTTGACTTATGTAACGAGACATGCGCTCATTTCACGTGTGGGAATAGAGACTCGATTCACACGCTCTTTCCATTCGAATGGCCATTAAACTTATTCCTGGACTCGTCAAATCCTATGAAGCCGGAGCGTCACTCATTACGCAACTCTCGTCGATGGGAGTATCATTAGATTCGATCGAGACAGTTGTTTGGAGGTCCGTGTTTCTCTTATTCTTTCTGATCTAGTGGCACCAAGAAGCATTGTGGACAGTCACTTCCACCTTGACCACATCGGGGACACCTCTCTCTTCCCCCCTTCCACTTCTCTCCTAGTCGGGCCAAATGCGTTAAAGGAGATTCAGCCTGGTTTTCCGAAACAGCCCACATCTCAGGTGCTCGACAAGGATACGGCGTATGTCCCTTCACCATATTCCCTCGAAGAATTGAACGTTTATTCGAAGGAAAGTGGAAGGAAGGTCACAGAAGTTCAGTTTGATGGGGAAATCGCTGGTTTTAGATCGCACGATTACTTCGGCGACGGCTCTCTGTATTTGTTGGACACTCCAGGAGTTCGTGCCTTCTTTCCCTCTCTGTTCTCACTACTCACCTACCTTCTTGCCTCAGCATTGTATTGGACATATTTCAGCTCTCACTTACGTCGGACATGGCTCGTTCGTGCTATTAGCAGGCGATACAATCCACCACCCATCTATCCTCCGCCCAAATCCTTCGTGTCCCTTGAATGGACGAGATAAACCGTTAAGTAAGGTTGCAAGTTGGTGGGCGCCACCAGGAATGCCACGCTCTGTTCGTCTTCTTTCCTCTTCCGGAATCGCTTCTTCATCTCGTCCTCTCCAGCCTAACTGATGGTGCGTATTTCTGACGAGGCTACTTAGGTACATGCAGACCCTAAAGTGTACATGAAAACTGTTGCTAAATTGCTCGAATTTGAACAAGATGATCGCGTGCTGGTTTGGGCGTCTCACGACGTGCAGCTGGAGGGACGACTGGGGGAAGTCAATGGGGAGGAGGTGAAGGATATAAAGGTGAAGGAAAGATGGAGGTTTCTGGAGCTATGGGAAGGACGAATTGAGGGAGAGCAGACGAGCGCTTCATAGTTGTCAGTCGCTAATCTGCTCTGAAAGAGGGACTATGAAGCTAAACGATGGTGTGGGTTGGAATGCTGAGCTAACTTTGATACCCTAAACTAATTATGGTTGACTACTTTCTCAGTTCATCGATGGAGCTCCTGCGCTTTCAAGTTGTATATCCACATAATGCCTTGGTCGAATTTAATAGCACTATCAACACTCTACGGTAGAAGGCCAACACGGCGGCGTCGTTGTGATCCAGACAGCTCCTTAAAAATACCGAGAGCGAGCGATGACAGCAAGTCCAACTTTGCAATAGATGCAATACGAATCTAAATATTAAGCGCTCAACAAAGACTGAGAGGTTGGTCGTCCAACAATTCATCCTCCAAAGAAGAATTCTCCAATCGAAATAAGAAGTGCGCCGGTGACAGCGGACGCGGCAGTGACAACGACAACCCTCATGAATCTGTCATAGTCTGATTGTGCCCGCTCTTCTTCTTCCTGTTGGATCTTCTCTGTTTCTCTGGACATTGTCGGTGTTTCAACACCTATTGGCAGGATAGGGACATCGGCACTAGGTGCCGTTGGTGCTTGATCCATGGAATTCAGCGGAAAGTAACCAGACATGAAAGAAGAAATGCACCTTCTGCTGCCTCCTCAAGTGGTCCTGACTCGAGAAGGGGAACAAGAATTGGCTCCCCTGACAATGTTGAATCCTTCGCTAGTGGTTCTTCTCCTAGGACGCGCTTAAGTAGGAGATCCACCTTCTCCTCCGTCCAATTTAGCTTCTCTAGCATCTCCTCGAATTTGACTCGCAGATGGTCTCTCGCGATGTGCTCCCTTTCTTCTAGCCTGGGTAAAAATGGGTCAGTAGGAAATTGCGCATCAGCAAAAAGATGTACCGCTCCTCAAAACGATCAACCATTTTCCGTCGCTTCCAAGGCTCAACTATAAGGATGGCCGCAATGAAGAGAATTATGTTAAGTGCTGTAATGCCCATTGAACCGTATGAGGAGATCGTCCGTATCTAGACTAGTCCAGATGAGAACAACACCGCAAGACGCAACTAATCATGATCACCTTATCGCTCCAGATCTGCTCTTCATGATATCGATTCAAAATGGATTGCATCAAGTCTGCGAATGAACCAATCTAGAGGGAGAAATAGACAGAAATCAAACATACCAGAGAAAGCCTTCTCAGTAGCCTCCTCCCGTCGGTCCATCTCCTCCTTTGTTCGTTTCTCCTCGAGCTCATTATCATGGTCTTTCCTTACGAGTAGTGTAAAGCTATCCACGATTGTAGTTGAATATTAAACGTGTAAGCAAGAGAGGGACGCGTACCGTTCGACTTCACCTTCTCCCCACCCTTGCACAGTCTTTCGCTGAAGCAAATCGTTCACCTCAGCATGGGAGGCTGCACGTTTCGCGACTGCGAGTTCGTGTGCCTTCTTGGAGGCTGTAGACAGCGCGCGGAGAGATGATAAAGCTTTCTCTGCACAAAGTTTCTGTCAGAGGAGCTTATCCGAGCAAGTATAGTAGACTGAGTTGTTGAGCAAGGGACGATTAAATGAGGAACTTCTGGCGGCATAAGCTCAAACGTCCCTCATCGATATTCAAATAGTGATCCGTGTTAGAAGGGAAGAACGGTAACATGATTTGGCTGAAATATCCCAGCCCATTGACAATGTCCAAACAATATATTTAGCGTGAACAGCCAGTATTTCGCCGTTCGCATCTGAGTTAAAACAACCAACAATAGTTTCAAGCACAACTCCAGTTCTTTCTGATTGTAGGTTGTAAAGGCGTAGAGAAAAGGCACTTCCACACTTCGACGAAATGCACACTAAAGAGCATCCCGCTTTCCGTTCAAAACCGGGCAAATGCGACCATATCCCTCAAGTTCACAAGAAACAGACATTTACCTCTTTCTCCCACCTCCCCCTTGAGCCTTTCAATCCCTCCGTATCCTGTCAACTCGCTAACATTCCTCGAAACGACACCAATCTTTTCGTCCCAACTCGCTTTTTTGGAATATAGCACCTTTAAAACCTCCGCCTGGTTTGGAATCTGCTTGGGAAGTGATTGGAGGGACTGCGCCAGCCGGCTGAGGGACGGGGGAAGAGGCATGCTTTTGTGAGGAGGCTTGAGGAGGCTGAAGTCAACAACGAGATTTGAGTCATGGTGATGGTTTATGGTTTGCCTGGCATTCAAGGCATCATTCCAAACTGCAATGTAAAGGATGTTCAAGCTTTCAAGTTTCGAGCTTCAAATCCGGTACTTTCAATACATGGCAAAATTGATCGTCGCCTAAAAGTTGAATGGGACCCCAAAGCGTCACTTATTCAATTAGAATGAGTTACATGTATCTACTGAGGATGATGATAAAAAGTTGCAAGTACTCGAGTTTGAATGCATCAAAACAACCTCTCTGAAAGAAAAACGATGTAACACAGTCTCACTCCGAATGTTGAACATCGAATACACTGGATGATACAAAATTTCTTAATTGGTTCTCAAGTTTGCCGGGAGTTGACTTCCTCCAAAAACCGCTGGAGTATTGACCAGTCTTGCTCGAGCTGGGGTGTATGTCTCCGTTGGGTTTCTTCGGGACACCAGGATCCTTGCAAAGTCTGTAAGTAGCCGGCTAAAGAGTTCTCTTCTTCCATATCCAAGCGATTCCGCTGATACATGCACGTCCGGTAGTCGGAATGAGAATTTGAGGAGCTGTCTGAGTCTGCAGCTAGTTGATGCAGTGGATTTGAGAATGCTTCTGCTCGCGGGGTGACGAAGTCTCGCAATGATTCTAAAGGGATGTTAGACTCGTAGGTGCCTTCAACCGATCTAACATACCGAAAGCGTTGTAAGTTCGCTTCTGTTCAAGATAGCTCTCCCTCAAAGCTGCCCTGTCGTCCTCATTGGAGGAGGTCGATCGAAATCCAATTCCCTCGCCATCCCTCGTCTGGGAATTCACCTGTCGGTTCGCTATCCATTTCGTAGCCCAAATCTCGGCATTGGGGGAAGAAATTGCCAACTCGTTCCACGCTGAGGCTGGTAGGTTGGGAAGGTTGGAAGGTGAAGAACGATTCGATGCAGACTTGTTGGATGATGGCGGAGACGCGTCCTTGTCTTTGCGCGACTTTCGACGGACGGGGTGAGTGACGACTTGGTACTCGCAAGGCTTCGCTTCTTCTCCTCGTGCATAGGCACTCTTGATGCAGGGACCACAAGTGGGCTATTCATGAGTTAGCCAACCTGTTTTAAAAACCAATAAAAATTCTTACCTTTTCCCCATCACAGCGTATCTTTCGTGCCCTGCGACAGCGTTAGAGTCTGTTCAGTGCTAGACCTCCTTTGCAAAACGTACCGGCAGGCAAAGCATGCTTGAAATCTTGGGAGAGGAGGTTCGATTACACTCTTTTTCATAGTCATCTTGGTCTCTGTGTGGGTGGCTTGAGGAAGTGATCTTTTCGAAGTATTAAAGATTTGGTTAATGATGCAACTGCGGAGGGAAGCGCCCTTTTAAATGATGTAGACCAAATGTAGATGATTTGGAGTGGTAAACATGGGCGGAGAACGAGCTAAAGACTTCTGCACCATCCACTGCCATTCCGCGACCCGCAATAGCAGGCCGCACGGTCGAACTGACCGCCATAAATATATCATAGGTCGGCAGCTAGAATTGAAACTGTTCAGAAAGTTGGGCTGACCTGATCGAGGGGTGAAGAAGCCATTGCCGCGGCGACGGGATTAAGAGGAGAGTGCGCTTTTAGGCAAGCTTGGATGTGCGAGCTCCACCTGGCTGCCACCGAACTCAAGTCTTGTGCGAGTTCAGAAACGCTCAGAAACTAATTCAATTGAATGGAATTGAGTTTCGGACGAGGCTGCTTTGGTCGCGTTGTTTTCTTGGGTGTCTCTGCTGTAACACTTGAATTAAAAGAGAAGGATTGAATATTGCCTAGTGAATGGGTTAGCGAAATGTCTGGAGGTCTCTGTACGTCTCCGATTGCCGCTGTGTGAGGACCTTTGTGGAGCTGCTTCCAAAGCCAGCCTGTTCGGCGCAATATTGCATTCGTCAGGTCCTAAG